>OY284468.1:67788082-68109710 GCA_958336335.1 Dilophus febrilis
ACCCCGCAAACATTTGGAAGATAAATCGGCGATACGATATCGCGGCGATATCGCGAGGAAGATAAAAAGAAGTTATTTATATCGCCAATTTATCGTTGTTTTAACAGTTGAGCGATATTGTACGGAAGATAAAAGTGCGATACGATGGCGATACGCTTTGACGATAAAAAGAAAATACGGAGCCACATTTATCTTCTATTTCTCTTCCAGCCCATAAAATGACGATAATATATTATTATTTATTGCTTGCTGATAAATCTTCTTGATGATAAATCCGCGATAAATATATCGTCTTTTTGTCTTCCTCGCGATAAGTATGTAAATAATTAAGTATAAAATTAAATTATAACAGTTTAAATGGAACAGCGAATGAATAAAGAAGAAATATTAACAATTTTTAATTTTTATAATTTTCAGGATTGAGCTTTCACAGGATTTCACAGCATTGAGCTTCCATTGATATTCCTTTAGAATATTCTAATCTATATATCGCATTAGTATCCCCAATTTATCTTCCTGGCGATATCGCATTTGTATCGCCAATTTATCTTCCTCACGATATCGTCAATTTATCTTCCAGATGTATCGCGGAAGAGTCCCATTCTCTATACGTAGGGAGTAACGTACGCGATAAAAATGCGATATCTTTGGCGATAAAATTATCGCCTAGGCGAATCGTCTGCAGTACTACCAGCGATAAGAAATGTTTGTGGGGTATAATATTATTTATATATATATATATATATATAAAAGTTAATGTTGATGAACATAAGAGAGATTTAATTAATTTTAATATATTTATATATATATATATATATGTATAATTTCATCCATCATCATATATTATTAGTTGATTACATATATATATATTTATTTACATATAAAGGATAAATTGTATATATTATTGGCTCCTGTATAAAATAAAATAAACACCATACATAATTTTAATTTATATATATATATATATACAATATCTCTATATCTCTATATATATCGTCATAAAGTGTATAATATAATTTATAAAGTCATCCCCATAGAGACTTGAAACATACATATAATAAATAAAATATGAAAATTTCACTGTGTTGTATATATACAATATACAATATGTATTGTATAATAATAAATATACATGGTGGATCTGATATTTTTTATATTCAACACAATTACATATATAGCAATTTGAATTTGAACAGTAATTTATCAAAATAATTTACTTTATCTGTAAAAAAATGTATACTATAATAAGCGGGTTGATATTGATTATAAAATGAAATATTATATTGGGTAATTATTATACTAAATTCCGTATTGCTTAAAAACTTATATACATCATCTTACAATAAATTCCGTACAAAAACGGTTATAATAATAGCTATAGCTTTTATTTTAAGAAGAACTTTTATTTAAGACTGCGATGTCGATATTGTATTATATTTATATAGTTAATGATTCACCTTGTGAATAAAATTCAGTATATAACTATATACTTTACATATAAATAAATTAAATGTATATATAATCAAAAACTTATTAAATAACCTATATGTATCATAAGTAGCTGGACAAAATTCAAACGCGGCAGAATATGGGCAAATATGCTTCAATCTTTACAATCTTTACAATTTTTTTTGTAAATCCTCTGAGTATTCAACAATCATAATATTCAATCAGTATTATATTTCAAGAATCAAGATGAAAGTATGCGAACAAAATCATTTGGCATCACGCGGATTTAAATTGCTTATGGACAAGAAGATAAAAAATACGTTTTGCGACATTTTCTGAATGAAGTAATAATAGTCCTATAGTACAATATATTCGATGATTTCCAGCAATAAGAAGAACATTGAACCAAAAAATATAAAAAAAATCGGTAAGAAAGCCAATATTGAACACCACAAAATTGAATTTACTAAAAAAAAAGAAAGCTGAAAACACAATCGGGGTGTGTACACGCAAATTGGCCATACAATTCAACTTTTCAAATGATACCATTAGTCGGAATTTGAAGAAAATGAACTTAAAAAAAGATACAAAAGGATTGTAAACCCAGGTACGCCGCTGACAAACAATTAATAGAAATTCCTGGGAAATGTAGATTATTGCGTCAAAATTTTTGCAAGGCACAACAGTCATCATTATATGGATGATGAAACATATATTTTACGTTTTGCAAATATTACTGATATCGCAAATCAAGGATACTGTACAGCGCGAATAATAGTATCATTCCCGATAATGTGATATAATATTTAATCATCGAATATATAATATATAATATATAACCACGACTATATATCTATATATATTCAGAAATCTATATATATTCAGAAAATGTCGCAAAACGTTCATTTTATCTTCTTGTCCAAGCAATTTAAATCCGCGTAATGGCAAATGATTTTGTTCACATACTTTCATCTTGATTTCAAATGTAATACTACTGATTGAATATGATTGTTGGATACTGAGAGGATTTACATAAAAAAATTTGGGAAGATTGAAGCATGTTTTCCCATGTTTTGCGGCGTTTGAATTTTGTCCAGATACTTATGATACATACGTTATATATACTTTATAAACAGAGCAAAGAGTTTGACTTTAATTTGAAAGATATTATATATTATATATTTTCATATTGGAAAATTGACAAATTTAACTTTAATATATTGTATATATTTATAAAATTATATTAACATTAAGTAAATTAACCCTATATATATATATCTATACAGAATAAAGATAAATCTATAATAAATAAAAATATTTGATATATACTCCCCGATCCCCGTAGCAATAAGTAAAAAATTTTTTTAAAAAAAATCACACACATTAATAATTAAAATGATTATTACAAATTAACATTTTTTTTGTTTTTCACGAATTTTATTATGATGGAATTATTAATATATGGTATATAAATAATCATTCAAAAAATAACAACCTCTTCAATTTTTTAATTTTGTGATTTTTTCCTTTTGCAGCTTTATATATATTTATAATAATTATTTTTTTTTCCATAATTTTGATGAAATGAAAAATATATAAAAATAAATTAAATTATCAAATTTTTGTTAGAGAAACTTTATTATTTTATAACTATTATTTTATTACTTTATATTTGTGTGTATAAAATTTTTAATCCCCGCGGATTGAGTTAGAGTGCAAGCTCATTAATAATATTATAATAATATAGATTGATAATTGCAAGAGGTTAAATATACAAGAGGTGAAAATTATACAGGATTTGATTGAGAAAATTATACCTAGAAGTTCCTATATAGAGAAAATTTAAATAAAAACATTTCCTTATATAGTAGGTAATTATACAGAATTTCATTGAAAAAATAATTATACAAAATTTCGTAATAAAAAATGTAAAAAGGTGATGACTTTACAGTTTTTTTTTTATTGAGATATTATTGCGATATGCATTAATTCATCTTTCGGGAAAATTGATAATAAGAATACAACTTGAATAGCTGGTTTACCTCAAATTCGTGATTTGTCTATATGAAAATTTATTAAATATAATATATAATTAAATCGTGCATACTAAAAAACGAACCCGCGCGGGTCTGCTATATCTAATTATATATATATAAACAAAAATCACCGCACATCACCGTCGTTAATTTATACAATTAATAATAAAAATGCAATTAAAAACAAAATAACAAAACTTAAGTGGGCATTTTATTTTTTTATGTCTAATATAATTATAAATAGAAATAAATAAAAAATAAAAAAAACAAAGATTGTATTTTTAGATAAATAAAAAATATCGCATATATGGAAATTGACAACCTTGAATTTTCCATATATGAGTTTCTTTTTCATATATATAATATAAAAAATTAATTTCAAATAACAAAAAAAAAAACAATACGGCATCATTAAACAACAAAAAAGGACATTCAACACAATTAAAAAAAAAAAAATGATTTTGTTTATATTTTTTCATCATCATTATCATTATATATATATTCTATTATATATATTTTATTCACTATATACTTATGAATTTTCTATTTTCCTCATAACAAAAAAAAAAAAAAAAAAGCACACACACACAAAAAATAAAACGAACCATAACAAAAGCGATTTTTTGTTTTTTATTCTTTAAATGTTTTTATGCACAATATAGTGACAATAATATAATATAACAAAAACATTTTATAATATTTCCTCTTTGTTTGTCTAAAAAAAAAAATACACACATAAATAAAAATACATTCAGATAAATATAAGAACAAATAAAAAAATAAATAAAATATATTTTTAGTATATTAAAAAAAGAAAATAATAAACAAAAAAAAATAAAAAAATAAATATAAATATAGAATGAAAATTATTGAATAATTTTTCCAACCCTCTCAAAATACAATAGAATTCTTTTCTTTTTTTTTAAATATACATACAATTCATAATAATATTCTATATATAGAAATGTGTATAGTTATTTTTTTTTACAATTTATATATATATATATTAGGTTGTCGAAAAAGTATTGATAATTTTTATAAATCGATGCCATTATAATTGAATATTTCAAGTAGTACTAATCTGATCAGGTAACACACTAACATATGTTCGAAAGATGGCATTTCGTAGATAAAAAAAAAAAAAAAAATTAAATTTGTTTAGTCATTTAAAAGTTGTAGTGAGCGATTAAAGATGAGCGAAATTAGTGAAAAAATTCGATACATTTTACAATTTTATTATTAAAAAAGGTGAAAATGCAACGCAGGCACATGAACAAATTTGTGCAGTTTACGGTAAAGGAACTTTATCAAAATTAACAGCCTATATAGATGGTTTGCTCGATTTCGTTCCGGTAATTTTGATGTCAAAGATGCACCTCGTTCTGGTCGACCAATCACTGAAAACAGTCGATGAAATCATATCAAAAATTGAAGAAAATCGACACGTAAGCAGTCATGATATCGCTAAAGAACTAAACATCCATCACCAAACAGTTTTAAACCATATTTGACAAAGGCTGGATACGACTGGAAAAAGCTCGATCTTTGGGTACCACATGCGAATTAACAAAAAAACAATTTAATGAACCGAATTTCCATTTGTGAAACGCTGTTAAGGAACGGAACGAAATCGAGTCTAATTTTAAAGCGAATGATTACAGGTGATGAAAAATGGATCACATACGATAATAATGTACGAAAAAGATCGTGGTCCAAGAAGGGTAAAGCTTCTAAAACAGTAGCAAAACCTTGATTAACACCATAAGAAAGGTAATGCTGCTGTCTGTTTGGTGGGATTGGAAAGGAATCGTTCATTATATGAATTACTAGCACCCGGCGGTTAAACCATTGATTCCGATCTCTATATTGTCAACAATTAACAAGATTGAAGCACGAGATTAAAAAAAAAAACGTCCAGAATTAATCAATCGAAAGGCGGTGTTGTGTTCCATCATGACAACGCCAGACCACGCACACACCATCTTTGATGACTCGGCAGAAACTGAGAGAGTTTGGCTGGGAAGTTTTAATGCATCCACCATATAGCCCGGACCTTGCACCTTGCACAGATTATCTTTTTTGTTCCGGTCTCTGGAGAACTCCCTTAATGGTTTAAAATTAAATTCCGCAGAGGACTGCAAAATGCACTTGGATCAGTTTTTTCAGGCCCAGAAAACACAGAAGTTCTACGCTGTGATGGGATAATGTCTTTACCAGAAAAATGGCAAAGGGTCATCGATCAAAACGGCGCATATTTGGTTTTTAATAAAGTTCATTTGAAATATATAAAAAAAATCGTTTGAATTTTGTAAAAATTATTATTATCAATACTTTTTAGACAACCTAATATATAAAAAATAAAACATATGATTTTTGTTAAGCTTTTATTTTTTTTTTTTTGTTGTTATTTTCCTTTTTTTTTGTTTTTGGTTTTTACACGCGTTTTCCTTTTAATACAATTTTGTTGTTGATTTGTTGATACACATATCTATATATATATATATGAAAATGATAAAATGTATATAAAAAATATAAACACACAATACATTTAAAAATATATAAAAATAGAAAATGTTACAAATACAAACGCAATCAATAAATAATATACAGAAGTTTTCTAAATTTTATATTATATTATGAAATGTTATATGTATAAAGCATATTTCAAGTTATATCTTTTTTTTTTGTATAGCTATTTATATATATATAATATTTTAGAAAAGGAAAATTCTGTGTGTGTGTGTGTGTGTGTCATTTGTTTAATATTCAAATTATAATAAAGTTTATTTTTTTTTCAATTTTGTGTTGGTTGCGAATATATTTTATATTTATTTATTTATTTATCAAAAAATTAATCATTTAAATAATATATGGAAAAACCAATCATCATATTATTTTACCATTACACAAAAGATTGCAAAAAAAGTTTTTATTATATAAAATTTTTTATATTAAAAAACACTTTGTTTTTTTTTCTTTTTCACAAAATCAATTTTATTTTATATTATTATTTATAATGAGAAAAAAATTATAATAATAATAATAATAATAATACAAATACAAGTGAACTATTAAATTTTATATTTACTTTTGCTGTGTCGTGTTTATATATATATTAAACTATATAATAAATAAATAAACAATTTATTTAAAAAAAAAAAACAACACAACAACAACAACAACAACAAAAAAAACGCACAAAAAAACTTGTTTCACTCTTTTAAACTTTTTTTTTCTTTATTTTATTTTATTTATTTTTTTTTTCTTCTTCTTAAATATATTATTATTTTTATTATGATCTCACCATATGAATTTGTATTATTTTTTATTTTTTATAATATTATATTACGTATAAGAAAAAAAAATCACCAAAAATAAATTGAACTATTTTGAATTTTTCAACGCATTTATATCAAATTAAATATAAATAAAAATTTATCAAAATAAAAACATAATGAAAAATTGAATAATATATAAAAAAACAATGAATTCGGAAAAATCGAACTGAATATAATAAATATTCTATATAGAAAGCCCAATAATAAATATATTTTGTTACGACACTACATAATTTTCTATATTTATATATATTATATATATATATATACAACGCGTTTAAAATTTCATCCACAACTAACTGTCTGAAACTGAATAAAACGTCTGAACTGAAATTGCTGCTATATCATGTGATGAAGATGATGACTGTTTGAACGTAAAAAGTCATGAACATGAACAGTAAAAAAAATATCTAAAATATATACAATACAAAAAATACGTACATAATACTACGAATTTTAACAACATTACATTACAGTATTATTATTATTATTATTATTACTCCAAAATAAAACTTCAATCGCGCAGCAAAATACAATTTTCTCTTCAATATTATGTGCATCCGTAGTATATAAAGGAAAATTATATACCAATATTGTGTTCATATGTGTATGTGTATGAATTATTTAATGTATATCTAATATACATTCATTGAAAATTCAACTCTTGGAAAACTTAAAAAAGCTTCGCAAATATGCAAAAAAAAAAAAAAAAAACTTTTTCATATGATTCATAAATATTTTATATACAAGGTATCCCAGCTAACGCTATCCAGCCAATATCTTCGAAACCAGTGGAGTTATCACTAATATGATGTTAGTGGACCCCCACTGGATTCCATTTGGATACATTTTTATGTTAACCTCTTCCTACCCACGTTAACCCTTATGTGTTGGTAATGGATATCAACTTTGGAAAATCAAATGTAAATTTATATTTTGTTTTTCGTTTATTTTGAAGAGCGTGATGAGTAGTTAAAAAAAATGTAATAAATTGTGGGGGTCCCATGGAGAATTTTTCCACAAATGGGGATTGTCCATCTGATGGAAAATATGCGAAAACTCACTAAATCTCTATGAAAACATGTGTTGTAATGTATTAGAAAGTTGTTCTGCGTTGAAAATTAAGGGGGGTGTCCAAAGAGCCCAAGCCTCCTACGACCCTTTTTTAAGGGGAAAATTGAAATTCCCCCTAAAAACGGTTGGGTGCTTGGGGTGTTCGGACACCCCTCTTAATTTTCAACGTAGAACAACTTTCTAATACATCACAACACATGTTTTCATAGAGATTTTGCGAGTTTTCGCACATTTTCCATCAAATGGACAATCCTCATTTGTGGAAAAATTCCCCATGAGACCCCCCCCCCCCCATATTATTACATTTTTTTTAACTACTCATCATGCTCTTCAAAATAGGCGATAAAAAAATATAAGTTTACATTTGATTTTCCAAAGTTGATATCCATTACCAGTACATAAGGGTTAACGTGGGCAGGAATGGGTTAACATTAAAATGTAGCCAAATGGAATCCAGTGGGGGTCCATCGCTAACATCATATTAGTCGTAACTTCACTGGTTTCGAAGATATTGGCTGCAGAGCGTAAGCTGGGACACACTGTATATATATTATATAGTGTCGTATATAATAACAATATATTAATTACACGTATATATACAGAATACAGAGTAAAATAAGATAAAAACATTGGATTTCCTCCCGTCATTTGTATATATTTCTCATCTGCTGTTGTTGGACATGATATTTTATTCATCATATAAATATATGTAACAAAATATTTATATACCATCCATTACAATATTATATTGTAATACAAAACTTGCAATTCAAGTCGCATATTCACCTATTCATATATATATAATGATATAATGCACTTACACATTTTTATATATATACAATACAATACAAAATATATATACCTGTGTAAAACATCTAAAAATATATATAAATCTCATTAAATTTACCTTTTTTTCTAATATATCATCATCATCATCAACATCAACCATCATCAAATTTTATAATATTTATTTTTCTGGTTTTATATCTACTCAAATTACAGTCTATCAAATACGAAATTATTAAATTATAAATATAAATATTTTGTTTATAGGTTGAAAAGCGACGGAAATCCTTTTATATTTATTTGTCAAATTCATTGTTTTCCGGATGAATTTATTCTGAATTAAGTTATTTTTTTTTCATTCAAAAATCATTCAAATGTATTGGAATAATTCAAATGGATTTCTGAGTGAGGTGTCGATACCGCGTAATCTTATTTAAGAAAATTTCTGACTTTCCCCTGACGTATTGGAATTGAATTGATTTAACTTTTAATTTATATTTTTTGATTATTATTTTGTTGTAATAATTATACGTAAGAAATTTAATAAAATGCGGTGAAATTTCAATGGTACCGATCATAACCCATACCTATCTACCCTTACATGAAATTTAAGGATACTGCTTCAATAGAATTTAAGGAGCAAATGGGAAATTCTGAATAAAATCTGAATATCCTTTTGAAATGTTAAAGTACAATAAATATTTTATTCACTGTTTTTTTATTCTTTTTGTTTAAAAAATTCCCCCATCATATTGATACTCTTCGATTCGATATACTCTATAGCCTAGCACACCATGGCAGTCTATCTATACACAACGTTCATATATACTCGTACGTATATATAATAAAAAGAAATTCGATAGACTTGTTTTACACACACACACGCACACACACTAATGAATGCCCAAAAAAATTCATTGTCATACATTAAACTTTACCATTTTCTTCAATTTTTATAACACAAACACATCCGTATATATATATAAGTGGGTATATTATGTATAATCGCATATATACACTAAAAACCGTCATCGTACGTATATGAGACGATGATAATTTATATAATGTATATATATATATATATATAAATTTGCATATGGAAAAGCTATAAAAAGTGTATAATGTATATATAAAATATAAATATCATCATATACACCATATGAATGTATAATAAAACTCAATAAGCGTATCCAGCCAGCATCCAGCAAAAATATATAAAAACAAAACCAGTTTCTCGTTACACAACTCTTTTTTATTTTGTTTTTTTTTTTTTTAAATCTCCTACACGATATAATCTTTAAAACCATTTTGTATCTCATATTTATTTCAACTAACTCATCTTAAAGGTGTCCCCATATATATATATATATATAGTTGGAGTTCCGCAATTTATTTATAGATTTTATATACGATTAAGGTTTATAAGGACTATTTTGTTATATTATATATGACCTTAAATACACTTTCATCCTGATTTTTTTTTTTACGAATGAATGGTTTTTTTGATGATTAATCAAAATTTACTTTTCACCCAAAACTATCCTGAAAAATCTATATACTAATAAATTATACCTATAATCAATCGAAATTTATTATGATGAGGGACGGCCCTCGCAAGATTTCCGCGGTTTTGCCAAGCAATTTCAAACTGCGGTTTATTTATGCCAAACTCTATAATTTCCATTAATCTCTATCAATATATATATATATATAATCTTTAACGGATTAAATGCGGAACCTGAACGATATTTAATGCAACTTTATAGGTATATTTGGCGAGGGACATAGTCGAGAATTGGGCCATTTCCGAACATCAGAAAAGATGGAAGGAAGTGAAAGACAGTCTCAGACAGTCCAGGATGACACTTGGGCTGAGAGTAGGAAACACCAATCGGGAGGTTCTTGGCTTAGGACGGGGAACTCTCAGGAAACTGTTGGCACTCACATCAGAGCATGGAAGCTTCAGACATCATCTTGTGGGGATGAAAATTCTTACAGATGATATATGCAGACTCTGGGGGTGACCGGTCACAGGTTCCACGCAGAGAGCGAGCTGGTAAGGATACCCCTCAAGGAGATGCTTGGTGGAGATAACGAGGGACACTATATTCGATGAGCAATCGGGGAGACCTGAGTGGAAAATTGAGTAGGTGTCAATCGGAGGTACGAAAGGGGGCCATAAAAATCCGTCGAAACATTAAAATAAAATTAAATTAAAAAAAAAGAAATGATTTATTTAACACTGACAAAATAAGATTAAAGAATGAAAGAAACTTCCGGGGTATTGGGTATTGGTATACGATATATATACTGAAAAATATATAACTGTAAAAATAATTGAATCTACTTTTTAAGTATTTAAAATATTCTGTTTTTATAAAATTGAAATATTTGGTCGTATATATCATTTAAATATAATTCGTTTTGCTTATATTATAGATAGATATATTTAATTTTTGAGACTTTTGAATTCATCAGATGAAAATTTAGATTTTTAATATAGATTTAATATTTGAATTTTCCCTATATCATAATAATAAATATATATGATATGTGAAAGAATAAGCTTCCTTAAATATCCTTATCCTATATATATATATATATATGAAAATCTCTTTTTCTCTTTATACCAATAAAATATGTATGTATATGCGGAAAATATTGCATTTATATGTTATATACATATATATAGAGTTATAATTTTACTTTTATTTTATCGTATAAACAAACCATAAAGATTTTTCCATGAAGAATATATAATACGTTTTTCAAATATGGGAAACCAAAACATATTTTTACTTTAACTTTTATTTATATAGTTCTTTCTAAACTATAATTTTTAACATTTTGGGGTGCAAATCTCACCACACTATAGTCCTCTAATCATGTATATTGACGGTATGAGACGGTAAAGTTGAAACCTGGCGTGGTCAGAAATGGTTGGTTCGATGACGAATGTAAAACGGCTCATGAAGAAAAGAACCAAGCGCGTTTAAAATATCTTCAGCGCGCCACACGAACTGCCATGGATGACTACAGAACCAAAAGATCCATTGAACGCAAATTATTCCGAAACAAGAAAATGCGTCATGAGCAGGATATTTTGCGGGATATAGACACGCTGTCCAGCATGAATGACAGTAAAAATTTGTACAGGAGAATAAGATCTGTATAACTAGCGGATTTATACGCAACAACAACCCCTTCTTTGTATAAGGATACCAGCGGTGAAATTTTGATCTATACTTACAGCAAGCTACCCAATTGGTAGAAATGTAGAAAACGAATTTCCGTACCAAACAGCACAACCACTAATTTCGGAACCAACATATGAGGAAACCAGAGAAGCCATTCTGAAGCTCAAGAATGGAAAGGCGGCTGGATCTGACGGCGTACCTGCGGTGAACTCTTAAAATGTGGTGGGGATGTATTGTGGAATAGTCTAGTTCAGCCTAGAATTAAAACTAGAATTTTTAATAATTGCAGCAAAGGATTTTTCAAAAATTTAAAAGTTTTGTCTATGGTTTTTTGTATGGTATAAATTGTTGTATAAATATATCCTTTATTTGTTAACTTAAATATATGGTATTTTGAATGAATATACAAATCTTTTAAGGTTTCCAACAAAAACTATATATAATAAATACATCTTTAATATACATAACAAAACATTTATCTGCAAAAAAAACCCATTTTACCATCTTAAAACAATTATTATATATTCGACTTTGAGTTCAGATTATATTATTCCATTTTTATTTAAAAACAAAAGCATAATAATATAAGTAAAAAAAAAAGTAATATATGATGTATCACATCGCCATCCACATCCATATTACATATATATATTTACCTTTTACATTAATTACCTTTTGTAATTAATGTCGACTTTGTCTGCCTGTCTGTAATTGTAATGTAATATATATATATATATATACAATCTACACCAAACAACCTACACTAATTTTTTTTTTTCTGTAAACATACTCATATAATTTACGCATGAGATCATCTGCTTTTGTCCTGGTATACTTTTATAAATTGTATTAAGTTATTTTGTATTTTAGTTTTTTTTTTTTATTTCACAAAACTCAACTGCGGCTATAAATATATAATAATAATAAATTCACACTTAATTTTAATACAAAAATAATAAAATTAAATAAACATGCATATATATCCATCAACAAAAAAAAACAACTTTGTTGTTAAAAAAAAAATAAAAAGGTATTTTTTGTAAATCTATCATACATATTATATAGTATTTTCACTCTATAGATAAAGGTATATATAGTTATTTTATTTATATATATGTATATATTATTATATTGTACCCGGTTCATGATGATGAACAAAATGTAAATGAGCATCGCAATAAAATATATAAAAGAATAACAATATAAATAAACAAAATATATACAATAAAAAGGGTTGATCGACCTCAACAAAAACGCATCATCACATCACATATATAAATAAATTAAATAAAAAAAAAAAAATTGAAGAAAAATAACAGGTTCATATGTACTATAGATAGAGCTGCTATGTAATTTGCAAATTGTTTTTTATTAATCATTTTAAATGGTTGTAAAATTATTATGTTGTTTATGGATGATAGATATAGATATCCCAGGATTCCAGGAATGTATTAACTCCGCCCTCTTATTATTATACATATATGATTCATCAAATATATATTTACGCGTATATACTATATACACTATATATCAAAAATTTAATCATATATCATGAAATTATTCCGCAAAAGGGAGTCCAGTATTAGTATATATGAAGTGATGTTGTGGAAACGAATCATTGAATCAATATGATAAAAAAAGGAAGTCAATTCGCGACCTATTTTTTATCATTTTTCTATTTAATTTTCTAAAATTTACCGTATTCCTTATAATATAGGAGTTTGAACATTTTCTGATCCTTATTATTATGTACGGCGACCTAAGGAAGTTTAAGTGTGTACGAAGATTTATAACTTGTATATAGCAAACTGAAATATTAGCAAATTATCAGTATAAAATTAGAAGATGTTTCAGTTTATATTTAATTGTATGAAAATTCTCTTCTTATAGTAAGATTCATTTTTTATTATAAAATTTAAAAAAAAAAACAAAACTGTAGATATTTATTAAATGTATATATTAGGTTATCGAAAAAGTATTGATAATTTTTATAAATAGATGTCATTATAATTGAATATTTCAAGTAGTACTAATCTGATCAGGTAACACACTAACATATGTTCGAAAGATGACATTTCGTAGACGGTGAAGGAACTTTATCAAAATTAACAGCCTATATAGATGGTTTGCTCGATTTCGTTCCGGTAATTTTGATGTCAAAGATGCACCTCGTTCTGGTCGACCAATCACTGAAAACAGTCGATGAAATCATATCAAAAATTGGAGAAAATCGACACGTAAGCAGTCATGATATATCGCTAAAGAACTAAACATCCATCACCAAACAGTTTTAAACCATATTTGACAAAGGCTGGATACAAGAAAAAGCTCGATGTTTGGGTACCACATGCGAATTAACACAAAACAATTTAATGAACCGAATTTCCATTTGTGAAACGCTGTTTAAAAGGAACGAAATCGAGTCTAATTTTAAAGCGAATGATTACAGGTGATGAAAAATGGATCACATACGATAATAATGTACGAAAAAGATCGTGGTCCCTAGAAGGGTGAAGCTCCTAAAACAGTAGCAAAACCTGGATTAACACCAAGAAAGGTAATGCTGTCTGTTTGGTGGGATTGGAAAGGAATCGTTCATTATATGAATTACTAGCACCCGGTTAAACCATTGATTCCGATATCTATTGTCAACAATTAACAATATTGAAGCACAAGATTAAAAAAAAAAACGTCCAGAATTAATCAATCGAAAGGGTGTTGTGTTCCATCATGACAACGACAGACCACGCATACATCTTTGATGACTCGGCAGAAACTGAGAGAGTTTGGCGGCTGGGAAGTTTTAATGCATCCACCATATAGCCCGGACATTGCACCTTCAGATTATCATTTGTTCCGGTCTCTGCAGAACTCCCTTAATGGTTTAAAATTAAATTCCGCAGAGGACTGCAAAATGCATTTGGATCAGTTTTTTTCCCAGAAAACACAGAAGTTCTACAGTTATGGGATAATGTCTTTACCAGAAAAATGGCAAAGGGTCATCGATCAAAACGGCGCATATTTGGTTTTTAATAAAGTTCATTTGAAATATATAAAAAAATCGTTTGAATTTTGTAAAAAAAATTACCAATACTTTTTAGACAACCCAATATATACAATCGAATATAAAATACTATTTAAAAAACTCACATTGATTTTTTTTTTGGTATGTAAAATAAAAATACATATAATTTGAACCAAAACTGGTATATAATATGTAAAGAATAAATGAATAAATTTAAAATTATATATGATATATTGGCATGAAATTCATTTTACATTTTTATTTTGGTAATTTTTTTGTTTTAAGGTAAGTCACAATATTATTAATTATATTATAATTATATATATACAGATATTATTATAGAATCAGAATACAAATAAATAACTGATTATTTTTCCCATTAAAAAGAAATGTCTGTGAGATTTCTTATGACCCAAATATATTATTGTTTATGAATAAAAAAAATTATAATTCTTTTTCAATCAGAAAATTAATTATTTGGGTGGTAGCCGTACGACCATATATATAATATCTGATCAATCAATTTTTATTACTCATAAATCTGAGAATTTAAATATGATAAAAATATACCAAAAAAAAAGTTTAATTCAGAATAAAACGGGCAACACACAAAATGTATTTTTTTGCATTTCTGTTAAAATAACGATGGATTTACTTTTATTCTTATTAAATGTCTGGATATGTCTGGGAACCTTAATTTTAATTAACAACGAATTATATTTCTTATATTTGACCTTTTTATTTATTAATATTCAATGATTCAATTCAATAACAAAGTATGAAACTTAATCATAAATTCTTTTTAATCATTTTTTTTTTTGTTCGTTACTACGGCAGAATCGGTTTAGCGCCCGTAAAACCTCGGAATTCTATTGCCGTGAGCCCGCGTAACGAAATCACTTAATCAGCGGGTGATGAACCTTAGATGCAATGCATTGAATACACTTAAGTGATTTTGTTTGGGTGGTAAATCTATTATATGGATGTGGGGATTAATTTATGAAATTTTGAAAATAAAGCAAACATATATGAGATAAAAAAAAAACTTTTACTAAAACAAAATAAGAAAAAATCAATCATATATGTTTTCAAACAATCCATGTCCAAGTTGCACAGTAGGTGGATTAGTTTTTTTTAGATAAGATGAAATGTTTAATTTAAATAATAACTGATAATCAAAAGTACTAGGGGAAATACTAGTTCAGGGAGACTATATTCCATATAATCTTGCTGTTCTTGGGAAAAATGAATTTCTAAATCTGTTTGTTTTCGCAAAAAACTAATATAGATACAGAATATGAATGAGCCTAATTGTGAATTTCTCGAATTATAAGAGAAGTTAATTGGCTCAGGCGAATTAGCTTTAAAATTTCATTAGAGCATTCATGGTAATAATATACCTATAAAATGTGCACAATGAAGCTACTGCGATCGTCTATGATCCTACAATGATTCAATGGAATTTGTTATTGTTTCATTTCTGATCAGCGAAATAGCGCGTGTTTTAGGATCCTGTCACTAAACTGCGCAGGATAGTAATTGGTGCACCAGCACCAATATATATGTAGGAATTGTACTCTAGAAGTGGTCTTATAAAAGTGATCCTATAAACTAATGCTAAATTTTCAGAATTGAGAAATTCTTTCGATCTTCTTAAAAATTCAATGCGACTAGCCTCAGCTGCATTAGCTGCAATTATTATATTATTACTTATTATTACATTCCCAAATTTAATATAGGTCCTTAGATTGTGGAATACTTGTATTATGCATAAGTATTGGGTCAAAATTTATGGATCGTTTGTTTGAGAACAAACATACCTTTGTTTTAGATGGATTAAATTCTACTAAGTTTATCCTTCCCCAATTATAGATATTGAATCTAAATAGGAAATCATCTTCTGCGGCGAGACTGAATCATTTGATTCGCATTATCGCATTACGATGTAGTTCATATGAAGAATAATGTAATGTACTATCGTCTGCATTGGACAGTGCATTGGATTTTCTGCTGTTATCGATAAAAGATCATTAATAAAACAAGAATTAAAAAGATATTGGGCGATAGATAGCACAACCCTGAGGTACCTCAGAATAAACCGGATAAAGTTTGGAACTAATTCCATCTATAGTACAACCTTAATATTAGCTATTACCTAAAAAGTTCCCAACCCATTTACAGAATCATAGTCCCCTAATCCAAATGAATGGCATTTCCATTTAAATATATCTCAATCATCTTTTACACACATTTAATTTAAAATATTTTCCCATATTAGAATATTACATTCCTATAATTTTAAAAAATAATAAACATTAAAAAATGATTACCATCAATAAATATATAGTTTTTTTTATTTATATTTAACAATTATTATAACATTTTTAATATTTCCTCCCATCATAATATATATAATATAACCTATACAAAAACAAAAAAAAAAACTTATAAAATAAATTCTATATAAAAAAAGAATAAAATTATATTTGAGACTATTTGTTTTTTTTTTTATTCATATTTTTGTGTTATTTTAAGGAATGTTTGTTGGCATTTGATTCTGTTTTAAGAATCAATTTAATAAAATTATCAAATTAATATAAACGCAATATTTTTTATACAGTAAATACATATTTTCGTAAATAAACCATTAATGGTTTTCGAATTTGTAAATAAATAAATTTGATAAATCATTTGTTCGTTCATCGTTCAGTTACATATTAATCAAAATTATATTAGTATAATAATAAATTAATTAATTAACAAAATATATCTTATTATATAAGATTATTAATAAAATAAAAATATAAATTGAAACAAAAAAAAAAAAACATTGTTAATAAAATGTGATCTACAAAAATAGTTATTTTGTTCTCTGATTTACTAAATCTATATTCGTAAATTTCTGTAAATGAACAACAACAACAATAGAAAAAAAAAAAGCGTATGTCCGGTAATATTTTAATTAATGATTATTATAATGGAAATTTAATAATTATTTTATCCCATTTTAATTCATTCATTCACATTTTTCATTCTATTCTTTTCAAATAATTATTTTAATTTAATTAAAATGAATGTATTTCAAACCAAAAAGACAAAAATATACTTTTTTAATTTAATTTTCTGATAATCAACAAAACCAAAACCAAAACAAAACAAAACCCATAAAAAATAAATTTCTTACAAATTAATGGAATTAATCATATTTCATGTTAAATTTACAAAATCATTTTTTTTTTAAAACACTTTTTAGGTGAAAAACAAAAAAAAATGTCTTTGTTTGTGCTCACAACAATTAATACATCAAATAAACTATAGTAATAATAATAATAATAATAATCTATAAAAAAAATTAGAGATTTTTTTAATTTTTTGTTCGTTTTTTACTATTTTTAAGTTAAAATTTTCCACCCCATTCAATTTTGCACTATTATACCTAATTCATTTGTGCATTCTAACAAAAAAAAAAAAAAACAAATCACATTACATTTACTTATATAATAAATTCTTGATCATATCATATCATTTTTGTAGTCAATTGATTAATTAATTGCCAATTGAAACTTTTTGTATTGGTACAAAACCGAAATTTAAACGTAATTGTTCCAATAAAATAAATGTTAATATTGTGTGTGGTCCAAGGCGTACGAATGCCGGTACATAACCTTTGAAAAATCCTAATGGACCCAATTTTCCCGTATGCTTAACAATATGCCAAAAACTGTTATATTGTCCTGGTGTTGCATTCATTGCACGTGTTTTTAATACATCCAATGGTTGTGTTAATGTTGTTGCAATAGCACCAGCCGTCAATGACGCAACAAAATGTAAACGTGGATCATCTTTAAAGTAACCGGTATTCAATAGTAATGTTTTAACCTTTTAAAGATTTAAAGTAAAAAGAAATTTAGATTTATTATTAGGTACTCTTCTTTCAAATTTTGAAATATAATGTGTGTATTAAAATAAAAATAAACAAACTTGATCATAAAATGCAATTTGTCCGATTGTCATTAGAAATCCACGACCTGTTGCAACACCAGCACCCGAAAATAACCTTTTAAATCCTTCTTCACGATGAACTCGAAGTAATCCATCAATTGCATTCTTATAACTGTGTAAAATTAAACAATGACAAATAAAAATGGTTCAATGAATATTTCAACTTTGGAAAAATAATAAAAAATAATTATTAAAATGTTTAGATTTATTGAAATAAGATTTCGTTTCATTTAAATTTGGGGGATTCAATACGTTCCTGTTGGTAATAGGTGATTGGATTGGGTTACGAATATCACATTCTTTCATTATAATAATAATTTGATGACAAATAATCCTTTAGAAGATTAGAAATAATTGTGCCTAAGCTCGGAATAGCGGCTATGCCGATGACGCATTGACGTGGTGGGTAGAAGTATATGGGTGCCGTTAAAGAAGCGTTGTTCTTACTGTTGGAACGTTCGGAAGCTTCGGAAATGGGATTAAGGGTAAATAACGAGGAGAATGACCAAGTATATGATCGCAGCACCAACGAACAGTACAGTAGGTTTATGGCACAACATCAAAGCGTATCCGTATTGGTCAGAACAAATATGAAACAGCGGACAGCGGTTTAGCTACCTTGGAAGCAGCCGAAAACAGCGAAAACAGCGATATAGCGGAGGAAGTTCAATCCCGGATTGCTTCGGGAAATTAGGGCCTTTTACGGTTTGCGAAAGATGTTCTTCTCTCGAAGACATTGAGTAAAACATTGAAACATTGAAGCTATATCAAACACTGATTCGACCAATTGTATCGACCTACGGTTCTGAAACGTGGTGCATGACACAGGCAACCGAACGGCGACTTGGAGGGTTCGAAAATTTAAAATACTACGCCTCATCTTTGGACCGACAAAGGAAAGGGGATGGTGGCGTAGTCGGTTCGATTTTGAGCTATATAAATTACCGAATACCGAACCCGACATCGTCGTTCGGTTCATTAAGATTGGTCGCCTGATGCGGTGGTTTTGGTCATGTGGTACGAATGGATGGCGATCGTATACCGTCAAATATGTTGTGGACAGTAAGCCGGGCGGATCTAGGAGTGTATAGGAAGACCGCGGTGGCCGTGGTGGAAGGACGAAGTAGAAGTGGATCTTCGGGCCCTCGGCGTTTTTTCCGGCTAGCGGACGTTGGCTGTTGGTAAATAGGTCCGGTTGGAGAAGGCTTGACGTTCTTTGCGGACGCCAAAACCAATTGTAGTAGGTTGTAGGCGCGCAGAACAATTAAAGAAGTAAGTAAGCTCGGAAAATTTCCGATATACATACTTTCTACGAGATTCTGGTGCCAATTTAACATCATTTTGCATACGAACATTAACCATATCGGCTGGTGTACCAATGAAACCACCAGCAGCACCGGCCGCACCCGCCAATAAAATTTTCGCCGCAAAACCACTATCCGATGGTAAACTTTGTTTACCAATTTCATAAATGCCAAATCGTGTTGTGGAATACGTTAATTGTCTCAATAGAGATGCTGATAATCCGTTATAGAGAGCAAAGAAACCTATAATGTCAAAAAAAAAAAATAGAAATATTTTTATTACTTTAAAATTCCATTCAGGATAGGATAAAAGATAAAAGATTTTTATTTTATACCTTGTTGTCGTATAACTTTTCCCGTTAATTGTATAATAGAGAGTTTACCTTCCTGTTGAGTTTGCAATGTAACTTTAAGTAAATCTAATGGATGTGTAAAACAGGCAGCGCCAGCACTAGCCATACCACCAAAATACCAACGTGATACACGATTTTGTTTTAATTCCATTGTACCACCAGTACCAGTACCGCCCATTTTCAATCTAAATATTTAAAAAATTATAAACCAAAATAAAAAAAAAACATTTTTTTTAATAAAATTTAATTTAACAGGAAAAACCACAAAATCATTAAAAAAACAAAAACGGAAAACTTTTTAGAGATTAATATAATTTATAGGCATTCAAATAATTTTAGCCAACTCAAAAAAAAAAAAAAACAACAATAAAAAAAAACCACTTTGCCAAAAAATTCATGGTCATCATCATTCATACCTTTCAATAAGCATAAATTAGAAACTCCTGTTTTTTTTTTTTATTTTCCACTTTAATTATCTTCTAGAAAACTTATTATTTTTAATTATACAGAATAATAAATAATTTATTAATATATCATTAATGGGTATTTACTTTTTTTTTTTTGAATAATTAATAAATTGATTTTAATATTAACAAACAAAAAAAAAAAAAAACAAAAATATTTTACACATCCACAAATCATAAAATTTACATGCAAACTGAAAATGAAAAAAAAAATGTTTATTTTTATTTAACATTTTTGGCAATTCAAGCGGTGAATAGCAGTATTATCTTCATACGTTAAATTAACGTACATTAAAAAATAAATTATCGATAAAATAGAATGCTTTAAAATGTAATTAAAATCCAGTATTTTCTATTATAATTAATTAATTATATAAAAATATTATTTTTAAGAATCGTGTAATTAATATATTTTATTTTAAATTGTTTAATTATATTATGTTATTATTATCCGTTTTTTTTGTTATTAATTATTAATTATTATTTATATTAATTAATATTTTAAAGCTCCCTCTATAGAATAATCTTTTTTTTGATATTAAAGGTGGGTGCGTTAAATGAAATACGTAATTCTATCTCTTTATCAATCCGATAAAAATTTAGAGGTTATGTTATACAGTTTTAGGAAAATTTTTTTTTTGTTTTTTTTTTATATTTTGCACAGATAAAATATCAAAAATTGTTTTTATAAATAAAAATAAATCTATTTTTTTAAATTGTGTAAATATTTAAATAAATAAAATAAAATAAATAAATATTTTTTTAATGCAAATTTGTAAATACAACAAATAAAAATATAAAACAGTTGTAATTCCATTTGAATTTCTTCCTAGAGGAAAAAAACAAATCCATCAGAAATCAAAATAAAAAAGAAAAAAGCACATTTATTTTTATTATTTGTTGTTTTTATTTCATTGATCATTTTGGAAGTAGTTGTTCATTTCTTATAAGTTGTTTATTTAAAAAAAATAAATAAGATTTATCTTATTAATATTCAAGGTAAGTAATTTTTTTTAATATAAATTTGCTAATCATTTTATTTTTCTTGTGGCAACAGATACTAATTTATATTTGTTTTTGTTTGTTTTGTATACAATAATAATACAATGAAATGCATTTTTTTTGCATTTAAAACATAAACTCAGATAAAAAAAATCATTGATAATAAAATAAATAGTAAATCTCCCTGAATATTATATTTATTTAAATCATTTTATATACTAATAAATGGATCATTAATATTCAATGTTTGAAAACAAAAAAAATATAAATTCACTTTATACAACTTTAACACACAAGTTAAGTTACATTATAATCACTTTAAACACCCTTCATCATATCAGATAACAAAAAAAAAAAAAATGCAGACGATATGCAGACAAAAAACAACACACAAACCGCATTGCATTTTTTGTTTGTGTTTGCAATATTATATATATTGTTATTATATGCTATTTTGCTATTCGATCTGTGTGCATCGATTTATGTGTGTGGAATTGTGTATGTTTTTGTGGGGTGTGATGGGGTGTGATGGGGTTGTGTGATGCTGTGGTTTGCGGGTATTTATTTATTTATTCATCAGCAAGCCCGGCCGGGTACAAGCCCTACTGCCGTTTTACAAAACATTTAATACAATATACAAAATACAAACTTCAAATAAATAAATACATATAACAATGATAAAAAAAACAAATAACAAAAAATAGAATAAAATACAAAAAAAAAAACAAAAATAAAAAATACAAAAATCTAATCACGACCAATAATAACAGTAACACACCAATGGCAATGGCAATGGCAATGTATATAATAATATGCTCACTCACACCATATTGTCATATCGACAAACGGATTCGAACAATAATATCATTATATCATAACACCACAAGACGATCAGAAAAACTGGACTCAATCTGAATCGGCCAACCCGAAATATCCCGACCGACCTTAATTTACCCAAAAACATACCCCGCCGAAAATACCGAAATCAAATTGATCGTTGTACTTATTCAATATAATCTAGACATATTGCACAACGTCTCATATTTCCCGAAGTTTGTCCTGTGAAAGTTCAGGTGCAAGAAGTTGTGACCACGAATTGGAACATTGAAATCAATCTTAGACAACAAATTCGGCGCATCAATCACATTTGTCAACATATATCGAATACAAACATGACACACGCAGTTTCCCTCCCGCCTATGCCCCAACGTCGGGCAGATCGATAAGTTGACACCTATGCATATACGGCGGAAGTGTGGAATCATCGGACCACCCCAACTTGCGAAGAGCATTTCTAATAAAATTTTTTTTGCATCGATTCGATAGCATCCGAATGAACACCGTAGTATGGATTCCATACCGCACAGCAGATGCATACTCTAATCTCGATCTTACCATAATGCACAATATAAACCCTTCAATGCCCATATATGGGTCCCGAAAAATCCACACAACACCGTTTTTTAATAAATCTCAGCAGCGAATAGCAGCCTTGCATGTAATATAAATCAATGTGTGAACTGTGAATGTCATACTAACATATCAAATCTAACACCCAAATCAATGATTTCATCGACAATTCGACAAGAGAATTTCGCCGGATATGACATAGTCACAAAAGCAATCAGATTAATCTTTCTGTGATATGACATCACAAAACATTTCACACACATTGAGCATCATACAATTCCGTTCACACCAGGACGAAACACGGATTAGGTAATCCTGTAACATCGCCGCATCATCAATGCATGATATGGTTTCGGAAGAATTTTTAAGTCGTCCGCATACATAAGGCACCGTGACGACATTACATTTCCAATGGTATGTCATTAATGAATAAATTAAATAGAAGAGGGCGGCTTCCCTAGTGGCTTCCCTGGGGAACACCCGATCCCACTCCGAAGACGTTCGAATCGCAACTAAGAGTATGTACAAATTGCTTTCTACCCACCAGATAGGAAGTTAACCAACTAAGCATCGATGAATGAATACCAACTTTCTCAAGCTTATTAATAAGGATGTCATGACAAACCCTTTGCCACAAAATCCTTTTGAAAATCCATATACACCACATCGATTTGCCTTTCAAGGATTCAATTCCACTGATCGAATAGTTAACAAAGTCTAGCAAATTATAGTCACCGTCGAGCGCCCCTTCATGAAACCGTGTTGGGAAATTGATATAACGTTATTTGAAATCGATCACGAGCATATCACAAACGATTGATTCGAACAATTTACCAATTGTTGGAAGAATTGCCACCCGCCCTGTAGTTGGAGATGTCCCCACGTGAACCAGACTTATGTATCGGTATTATATACGATGTCTTCCACTGTTCCGGAAATTTACCACTTTGCAAAGATGTATTGAAAATGTGGTATAATGGATCCCAACCAAAGATTCCGCACATTTCCTTAGGAACAATGGATGCACACCCCCATCGGGTCCAGAACCCTTGTTAATACTAATTTTATTTAATTTAGTCAGTATTTGATCACGTGATATACACAATGATCCAATTCATAACCATTTGTCCAATGCAGAATTCAGGACGAACACCATCCAATGAGTTCCGCGGGTTGAAATGTAGGCATCCCCGAAATACTTCGAGAATGCCCCACATATCTCCCCAGCAGATGCCAACTTGGCACAATCTTGTGCGCCCGGAACAAAAGATCACATAATCGGATTGATGCTGAGTATTGATGCAGGTTTCACGATGAATGTTGTTGAACACATATATATGAATACAATTGTAATAGGAATTTACAATTTACAATTTACAAAACCGATAATATATTCGATTTTCAAAAATTTGTTTGTTAGTAAATTAAAAAGCAATAAATAAATTGTTATTTAATAAAAAAAGAAAAAAAAAACCACTCTTAAAAATGAAGCAAACACTCGACTGTTTGTGGATAGGATGAATTTAAACAAACCTTCTGCCATTGGCATTTCTTCGAATAATGTACGACATTGTTGACCGAACAACAGTTATTATGTTTTCCTAATTTGTAACAGACATATTAAAATTAAAATTAATAATAATTAACACCCGTAAAATCGTTATTATTCATAATTATTTATGTGTCTTGTAACATAAAAGGTTATCTGAACTTTTAAATCTTAACCAAGACCATAGAACAAATTAGTTATAATTTCATTTTTATTTTGTTTGTTGTTTTTTGAGGAGTTTAGATAGTCACAATATATATATATATATATTTGGTAATCAATTTAAACAAGAATGGTTAACAAATTTTTCAGTATTTTATACGGAGGCAGGAAAATGATTGGAGGATGAGATTACATTCATAAAATATCCCCCCTGCCTTTTGTGTGGATATATAACAGGTCAAGTCATCCTGACCTCTATTGATGAATTTATGTGGAGAGGAGATGGTTTAGGTCCGATCTTCATTGTCCGTAAATTGTAATTCAATCCGTTATAGAATCATTAATGCTAACGATAATTTTCAATTTTTAGTGGATTTTCTGTTTTGTTTTGAATACTTTATGAAATAGGACATTATTCTTTAATGTTTGTAACACATGATAAAGAATGGATTTTGTACTGTACATTAACTAATATTGTTTATATTAATAAAAACCGATAATTTGTGTTTAATAATAACAGAATTTATATTACTCTTGCAATTAAGATAATCTTTTTTTTGTATTTATGATAACCTATTTAAAAAATATATACCTGAATCGATACTATAATCATTTTTACTTAATTATAAATATAATTTAATTATTATTATTATTATTATTATTATTGACATGTGATATAGAAAACCGGTGGGTGGATTATTAAATTTGTATCTAACTTTAGAGACTTTACTAATGATCTACAAATGATAAGCGAAACAACAAAAAAGAACCGCAAACATTCATATTTATATTCAAATAATTTATCATTTATCGTTTTATTTCTTGGACACCTGTATACTTTTATTTTTCATATATTGTATATAATTCAATAAGAAGAAGATGATTAATAATATTATTTCATCTTGCACTCATAATTTTTTTTTTGTATTATACATATTTATATAATAAATGTACGCGTAAAATATCTAAAAATAATGTATACGGTCAAGTTTAATGTATCTTTATAAATCATCTTTATAAATATGAAACTAACACATTTATATTTTAAGATTATATACAAAAAAAAATAAAAAAATTTACTCTCATAAAATCAATAATTTCTAATAAAAGATAAATTATAAAAAAAAAATATTAAAAGATGTTGTTTATAAATTTTAGTAGATTTAGTAGATACACAGAAGAAGTGCTAAATTATATTTTCAATAAAACTAAAAATTTTCAACAATTATATTTATAGATCAAACGAATCATGAATAACTACGATCGTCAGTCATATAAGTTATAGTTTAAAAGGCTATAGTTTTTTTTTTTTTTTTGAGATCTCATTTCTGTGAAGATCAACAAAAAAGCGATTTTTTTTTAAATTGCATTAAATTATTTAGCGTATATAATTTCTTTGACTGTATAGTTCACAGAAGAAGAAGAAGAATATGTTATAAAATTAGAAAAAATACTAAAATTGTGTGCCACACAAATATATATATTTAAAATTAAAAAAAAAAAACACTCTTGAATTGGTATAGGATTCACTGGCAGCGGTCGGAAAACCTCTATATGTGAATTGGCAAGAAATAGAACGATATAGCTCCTTTTATATTTCTTTAAGAGTATAGATGGATTGTAATTGCTATGGGAGTGGGTTGATTGTTAATTATTGGGAATTCAATTCCAATCAATTATTGATAATTACTTAAATACATTAAGTGGCACCTCATTTTATATTAAAACATAATGAGTAATTGATTAGTGATAACCCGTCTATATACCCCTTGATGCTCTTATATAAGTCCTTTCTTTCTATTATAGATGTTAACCGATAACACTTATCACGTTTTTGCAATACATTATACTACTCTAACCACTATTAAATCGGACACCTGCTATTTTATTCGTATGCTCGACTTTGAGATGCCGCGAAAGAACTTTAAACAATAATTTTTTAATCCTTCCAATTTTATTTCATAATAGTTGATGGTTTTAGTTAAATAATTGCGCAGACAGAACTAAAAAAAAAGCTTTTAAATTCAATTAGTTATGGATTAGTTATGAATTTAACAAAAAAAAAATTTGACCATTATAATATCGGCGGACACTTATATTATACGCCACTAATCTCCTTTGTAACACCTCCTTTGACCTTTATGATACCCTCCATCCTCTTAAACGTGGTATTTACTAAATTTTTACATTTATCCTGTGTTTTTGTATTCCTCATTTCAATGATTTTTCCTTGGAATTCTTCACTCCTTCAATTTTAACTTTCATATATCATGTTTTTACTTTGTTTTTTGAATGCCCAAAATGATTCTATTGTACTTAAATCAGGACTTGAAGATGCCCATTTCTAAAAGAAAGTATTCCTTTACCCATTTCTTTAGCTTCCAACCAGTTCTTAGTTACTTTAGCGGTTTGTGGTAGAGTAACATCGTATTGAAATGTATATTCGCCGTTTGAATATAATTTAATAGTCTATGGAAATGACTGCCTATTTAATATATGAATGTGTTTTTGGGCGTTAACCGTACACTAAATGAAATGTAAATTAATAAAATTAACTGAGGAAATTAAAAAAAGGAACGTCCCGATTTTGAAACGAATTATAATATAACTAGCTGAAAATTTCACAGTGCATTTTAAACAATCACGATGGAATGCTTAATTTTTTGTGTGAATTACTCGATTATCGGAATCACCAACAATAACAAATTAACATTCATCATCAAAATATAATGTTATCCCATTGCCGCAGAAATCAAAATTGTTTATTGTTTTGTTTTTTTTTTTAATTGTTTTGCAAAACAATTGAAAGGGGCTTTGATTTGTGCTGAAAAATTATTATCGATTATTATTAGGGAAAAAACATTGTTTAATAAAATATGTCTTTATTTTTATCTTATATTCATATATTTCGGTTTATGAATCCATTGCCTTGTCCACTTTCATGGGACCACTTTTTGGATTGCTGTTGACCATTTTAGAGTTATATCATGCTTCTCCTGTGTTATCACAGTTGCGTTTATTACGATCAGTAACATCAAATTTTCCACCACTTTATGTGGCTCAAATGAACCGGTTAAACCATATTCTATTTAAATATCTGATACGGTAGACTTATAATTAGTTACATTAAGTTCCTTAGGAATATTTCGTATAATTCTTATTAATAATAAGATTAAAAGGAACCATACAGCCCCGATTTAAGTCCAATAGAATTATTGTGGACATTAATAAAACAAAGTTAAAAAATTATTGGAAAGTTACAATTATGAAGGAGTGCAAAATTCCATGGAAAAATCATTGTCCCACGTCTAAGAGAATGGATGGTGTCGTATAGGCCAAAGAAGGCGTTACAAAGGAGATTAGTGGCTTATAATATATAGGTGTCCGATATTATAATGGTCAAATTTTTTTTTTATTAAATAGAATCATTTTGAATTAAATTCTATAACTAATTGAATTTAAAAGATTTTTTTTTACTTCTGTCTGCGCAATTATTTAACTAAAATCATCATTTTATGAACTCAAAAATTGGAAGGATTAAAAAATTATTGTGTAAAGTCCTTTCGCGGCATCTCAAAGTCGATCATACGAATAAAATAGCAGGTGTCCGATATAATAGTGGTTATAGTAGTATATATATCGAATAAAAATAGATTTATTAATAATCATAAAAAAAAACTATTTTGTATATCGACTCTATAGAAAGTTGTTAAATGTTAAATTTCTATAAATAAATTATTAATTTTTTTTTTTTGCATATATAATTTACGTGCAAAGGAAATGAAAAAAAATCTAAATATATACATTAGATGATATATATATACCTAGTCATATCGTATCGTATATTTGAACGTCATTCGCATAAATGATTAAAATTTTCCATCTGATCAGAACAGCAAATTTGTGGGAGAAATTTATAATATTTTCTTTACAATTCAGTTGAACATTTGCCAAAGAAAACAAAAAAAAACAGTATAAAGTGTTAAAAATGTTTTTGTTGTAAGAAATATGTGAATTTGAAAAAAAATTAATTAATTATTATTTAGAGAACAAAAAAAAAAAAAAAAAAAGGATATATTTTAGATATAGAAAAATTATTATATATGCTGTATAATTGACATAATAATCTATATGATGTCTCTGTGATGTAAATGTTAAAAATGCCAACCAAAAAAATTCTAACGAAATTTTCGGGTCGTGGGTTCGAATATCCTATACTATGAATGCATAAAATATGTTTTGTGTTTTCGTTCGATTTTTCGAATCTGAATTTTAACACATAGAGTTGTGTATTTTCCGCTTGCGGTTTGTCGTACGGCTAATTACCGACACCGTAAAAGCCACAAATTAAGTAACTAACAACTATGGAAGGCTGTTGTTGGACGCTAAAACCGCAGATTGTTGGTTGTATAGCGAAAAATTAATCATTTTATTTATGTACAATTAATAATTTGACGTCAGTCATTCATTATAATATATGTATATGATGTCATTAAAAAAATAATATTTTTGTAATCGTAATTTCCTCAATAAAAATACATAGCGATTGTTTTTTTTTTTTTGATATATAAATGACAGAGATATATAAGAAATAAATTGTTAAAAGGTTAATATTCCAATAATTGTGTGTTGAATTTTTTTTTTTATATAAAATTCGATAACTTATCATTTAATATATGTTGTGAGTGTTACTGTCGACAACGTCGTCGTCGTCAATTAATGTGTTATGTTTATTTTATTATTGTATATTTATTAAACTGAATTGATGTATTATATTATTATGCGTTTATGATAAGATAACGATAAATTTTTTTTTTATAAATTATTGTTGAATGGTTTGAATATATTCAATTTTTGAAAATACTTTATAATATATTAAAAATTAATCTGTTTTTTTCACATTTCGTCGTCATTGTGAGTTAATTACTAAAAAAAACACTTTTATTCATAAATTTATAATTATGTGAGTAGTTACTCTGCTGAGTGAGTGAGTATAACATAAAAATTATTTGTCTTTTCTTATCAATTTCAAAGTCAAAAAAAAAAAAAAAACATTGTTAAAAATTTAAATAAATAGTAAATCATTAAAATATTTGAATTTTTTTTTTTATTTTCAACTTGAATTACAAAATAATCGTTATCACACGTTATCGAATAATAAATAATCAGTTTGTTTTTGTTTTTTTTAGATATAATTACCTTTTAATGTTATTATTAATTAAATTAAATAAATATATATTTGCGTGTGAAACTGAAATAACTGAACTCAACACAATTTATTTTATTTTCTTTAATATATCACCGCACGTAAAATATATTAAAAACTAATAATAATAATTTTTTTTTATCACTTTTATATTTATTTATTTATTTATTTATTTAATTAACACACAATAAATAAATGATTTTTGTGAATAGTGAAGAAGAAAATAAAATATAAAACGATTTAACAATTGAAAACTTTGATTTGATCGGATTATAACCACATAAATATATTATAAATATAATAAGCATCCATCCAATCAACACGACATCAGTAATTAAACTGAAAATGAAATTGAATTCGATAATTTGCGGATTTTATTTTTATTTTTTGTTTGTGCTTATATATAAAAATAAATATTTCTTGTATTTTTTTTTTTAATATTTTGTTTAACCCGTCTCCGTTTGGCACACATTTTAATACCTTCGGTTTGGCTCATGGGTTTGGCTGCGGCCAGACCTCTGTGTATTTCCATAGAATTATATGAGAGTTTTGTATATCCAAATGTTTTTATCAAACACGTCCCATATTTTGAGGGTAAATTATAGGCGATCAAATGTTAGGAAAAGTCAAAGAGTTTCAAATTGCTATGGCTCAATAGATAGTATACTAAAAAAACGATTGAAATTGTAAAAGGTTGGATGGCTGGACCCATCCGCCAAACGGAGGGTTAAATCACAATTTAAATAATGTTATTATGCGGTTACAAAATTTATAAGTTAAATTTTTCTGCAGTTATTTTAGATTTTTTTTTTTGTTTTACTGTTTTTTTATTTCACTATATATTCTATTATATCTAGAGTTGTTATAATCATATAGATATATATATACAATAGGCTATCGTCGTCATTATTTTTAAACATATTAATTGAATACTAAAATAATTGTGTATATATAGTTAATTTTTGGTGTACATATCACTACATATATATGAGATAGTTAAGGCGGTTTTCTATTATATATTTAATTCTAATAAAATTGATTTCGTTTTAGTTTGTATATTGTTACTGGTAAACTTTATAAATTTATTGCGTCCGGCGCAATATTGTGCTCTTCTGTTATTGGTTTTGGTGTCTCAAGACATGACTAAATCATCCCATATAGCTAATTGTAAACGGTGAACTAAGCACTTATCATCATGAATAGAAAATCTATCTAGTAAATAAATTAAACAATACCTGGTTTACATATATACGGTTTTTTTTTGCTTGTAAGCGATACTAAAGGGTGATTTTTTAACAGCTATAGGAAAGTTTTTCAAAAAAAAAAAAACACATAAAATTCAGCATAAATGCATGAAATCTTTATTTGAATCGATCCATATACGGCCCATATAATTTAATGTTTGAAGATTATTTCATGCAAATGTTGACTTTGACTGCGCCTCAAATGGTCCATCCGCTTAGTCCAATTTTGGCATACTCTTTCCAACATTTCGGGCGGTATCTCACGAATAAATACTTCAATGTTGTCTTCCAATGCGTCAATTGAATCGGGCTTATTGTCTGTATAGACATGACCTTTAACATAGCCCCACAAAAAATAGTCTAAAGGCGTTAAACCGAGCGAGCGAGAGGCGACCAATTGACCGGTCGCGAACGTGAAAAAAAAACTGTTCACCGAACTCGCCTCTCAATAAGTCCATTAATTGTTGCGCGTGCTGTGCGTGGCATGTGGCACCGTTTTGTTGAAACCACATGTCATCCAAGTCAAGCTCTTGCATTTTGGGCAAAAAAAAAAAGTTGGATATCATCTCATGGTATCATCTCATGGTAGCGCGCTCGCCACCACACAGTTACTTTACACAGATTCGCATCATCTTTGAAGAAGTACGGTCCAATAATGATGCCACCAGTCCATAAACCGCACCAAACTGTGACTTTTTTCTGGATGCATTGGTAGCTCTTGCACAATGCTTCTGGCTGATATTCACTCCAAAATCGACAATTCTGTTGCTTATTTTCGTACCCGCATTGAGCCAAAAAATGAGCTTGGTCGTCGCCGAACACAATTTCGTCGCGATGAACAATTCTTAACATAGAGCACGCATTTTGACAAATAAAATTCAATAATTTGCAAGCGCGTTGTTCGTTGTTTGTAAGACGATTCGAGACGGTTAAATTATATAGACCAAACTGAAGATGTTTGACAGTGAAACAAAACACGAAACGTGCGTCAGCTGTTTAAACCATAGTGTTGCCAAAAAGATAATAGCTAAAAAATCACCCTTATTTATAACAATAAGAAAATTATATTATTCTATTTGATTATCATCAATTTTATTGTATGTTTATACGATCACCGGCCATAATACAAATATATAAACTATTATACATCTGTATAATAATAAATATTTAAATTTATTAAGTGAAACATTTTTTTTTATAATGGGCATATCGTATTATATATGGCTATATTCTCTCTGAATGTGTTTTCATTTAATATAACAAAGTAGATTATATACAATATATGTATAGTTTTTTCAATAAAACCATTGAAGTTCCCAATTATTGCTTTATATATTCATATGTAGAAAATCATCATAATAATGTTTTAACAATTTTACTGATTTGTTTCTGTGCTGTTTTGCTTCACTATGGATCATTTTTATTAGTTATTTTCATTGGAAAAACACACAGTATTTGATGCGATAATCACAAAACCATTTTAAAATCATCCTCACTTTTCTGTTAGAATTTTACAAAATTTTGTTTTAAAACTTCAAGCATTGGATTTAATTTAGATTAAAAATTAATTTTTTTATTAAATCGATTTCATATAGAAATAAATTATAGAATTTTTATTACTATAAACCTTGAGATAATAATAGTTTCAACCTAAAGAAGACACTTGTTTTGTAAACCAAAATGAATAATAAAAAAATTATTCATATTATTATGTGTATTGTAAATTTTGTTAAGATTATCATTTATATATATATTGTAAACGAAACATTATATATTATTACTATATTATTATTAGTATTAGAGTGTTTATATTAATTTATTTATTTATTTTTCAAATTTGTATCATAAATAATACTATCATATTTTATAAAAAAATTATATACCGGGTGATATAAGTGAACGATGAATTTGTAAATGTATCCTCTACTATATGTTCTAAGTATACTATGCGTATTCCTTCAACAATTCACTAACTTTTCCGTTAAAATTACTTCCAACTTCCAATTTCACACATTCTAAATAATAAAAAAAAGAAGTTAATTTCCCATTAAAATTACAACCGTCTGATACATTATTGGTATGTATTGATCACCGTGTATAGTTTATTATATTGATTTAAAAAAAAATAAATTAAATAAATTAAATCTTGTTGATAAATAAACAAACTATATATTTAGTATATTTTATATACATTCGAAACCAAAATATATATATGTGATAGTGATTATTTTATCAATTTTTGTATTTAGTAGCTGCGTCCCGCAAACCGTGTATAGATATAGAGATAAATCTACTATATATACATAATAAATATAATTATAAAAGCGATATATAAACTTAATTTTGATTTGATTTGTTAAATTAAAGTTATATACATATTTATTGTTAATTTATAATTTTGTTTCTATATTTATCATATAATTGGAAAAAAATATTTTATATTTTATGATGCATACAACATTAAAATACCAATTCTATATAATACGGATATAGCATCATCGTAAGTTACGATATTTATTTTTGCAAATTTATTTTCGAATTTCTTTGTACCTCATATACAATTTTCTAATTAATAATAAATGTTTAAAGAAAAATTGTATGATGTAATGGAAAATTTTCTAAAGATTTTTTCTTTTTCATCCATCTCGTATATATATATTTATGTTGTTCATTGAATTATAAAATTGTATTTCAATATAATGTTTATTTTAAATCTTTTTTCTTTTTTTTTTATTGCATAAACATTTTTTTGGTTTGTAAAAATAATGTTTAATTCATATTTTTCGTTTCATTTTTTCGAACCTTTTCGAAGTAATTCTGGTAAATGGTAAATTTATTTGGGAATTGCTTATCTGAATATAAAGCGCCAGTCGATGTCAGTTAAAGTTTTTATACTTTTTTTCAATATAGAAGCATGTCTAAATTTTTGATCTGAACTATAAAGGTGTAATGAAAATGTGTAAAATTTTATGGTCAAATTTTGAGCTATTAAATCAATATACAAAAAAAAAGAAATTGATCAATTATAATCTTACGCAGTCTTACGCGTTATTGTGTGTATTTCAAAGAAATAGATTTCTTATTAAACTGCGTTTTTTTTTGTTTACGGCAAAATCAATATCATCATCATCATTTCAGCCCATATCATTAATCCACTGCTGGATGTAGGCCTCTCCCAATTTCTTCCATCGATCACGGTCACGGTGCGAGAATAATGCTTCCAATTACTTTTCAAGCGCTTAATATCATCCGTCAATCTAGCAGGAGGTCTTCTAACATTTCTGCGTCCCTCTCTGGTGGTGGCCTCCATTCCATCACATTCTGGATCTAACGATGCGGTCTGTCAATCTCGCAATATATGACCAGCACGAAACTCCACTTCAATTCGTATACTCGTTGTATCACATCTGTCACCCTCGTCTGTTGCCGTATCCATACGCTGGTCTTTCTATCCCTTATAGACTTATTCCCAGCATAGATCTTTCCATTGCTTGCCCATTTGGGTCACTCGCAGTCTTTGAGCAACAAAAGCAGTCACAATGTGACAGTCTCCGCATACCATATGTATAATAACTGGCAGTACACATTGATCGAAAATTTTCCGTTTCAAACAAATTGGAAATTTTTCTCTCAATATATATGTTCTCTCTAGCTTTCCAAAAGCCGCCCAATCCAAATTAATATACGTTTCTGAATCTCATACCTGATTGATTTTCCCTGCCCATAACTAAGTCGTATGTCCCATAAATACTTATATAGTTTTCTACCCTCTCAATGGTTGAATCGTTTGATGCGGATAGGCTGCAAATCTTCCAAATATTTGACATAATCTTTGTTTTGGAAAGGTTCATTCTTAAACCAATTTTCTGAGATTTAGTATTCAGATCTTGTATATCAGTGCAACTGCCTCTTCGTAAGCTCTTCGTAAGCTATACGATCAAAATGTCATCGGCAAATCTCAAATGATTAAGCCTATCGCCGTTGACATTTAAGCCCTTGTTATATAGTCCGCACTCAAACTTTTTAAATAGATGCGTTCCAATGCGAGAATGAACAGCTTCGGTGATATTGTATCACCTTGTCTAACACCTTGTCTTTCTAACTTTATTTTTTCAGTGTTTTCATGCAATCTAACCTGTGCTGTTGCGTTGCAGTAGATATATTTAATTAATTGGGTATATCTATAGAATCTATGCGGCATTCATCTAATTCAATATAGCCCACATTTCAATAAAATCGAAAGCCTTCTCATAATCAATGAAGATTAAAATCAATGAAATTAAAATCAATAAAACCATGTTGTTTCGAATCGTATGTGCAAATGATCAATGGTACTGTAAACCAGAACGAAATCCTGCCTGTTCCCTTGGTTGATAAAAATCAAATTTGTTATTTAAACGCCTTGTGATTATCTTTGTAAAAAGCTTGTACATGTGAGATAACAAGCTGCGATTGGACGATAATTTTCCAGCATAAAAAATCAATATAAATATAATGTAAAATCAATAAAATATAGTTTTTAATGAGGTGTTAAATTTTTTACTATAACAAACCAAACATTCTATTATTAACCGTCCGTTCGTTAACATCAATAGAAATAACAAAAATTAATATACTGTTTTATTTTTATGTTAAAACCTAAAAATATCCATTAGAAAATTTATACAAAAAAAGTTTTTGCTTTTAATTATTTTCGCACGGTAATTTATTCTGTTTATTTTTAATTGTAACTCAATTGTATATGGGTTATTTCAAGTAACACTAACCGATTTTTTTTTTTAATTTCTATTAAGTGTACGCATCTATGTGTTATGATGATTGTCTATAATGTTAAGCGGATCGCATTTGAAATCGCTCGTTAAAATCGATAATTTTATATATAGTTATATTCAAATGAAATATGGGAATAAAATAACCTTAACCTTTTCTATATACATTTTCATTAAATTGATGCAAGTATATTCTGTAAACAAACAAAAAAATTCATAGCTATTAGATAAAAAGTTATAAAATATAACTAAATCGTATACTATATGTATAAAAATCCAATATATATATAAATACATTTTCTATTTCATAATAATAGAATACAACAGTAATGAATAAAATAAATACAACGACCTACGATAAATATTTCCATTTTAGCGCGTCACGAGATTTTCACATTGATTTGAATTTTTTTTTTACATTTACATTTTTGGAAAGCGTGCGAATATTTTTTAAAAATACATTTTTGCAATAAGATAAACGAAAAAAAAATGATATATATTTGACGTCATTTAAAAAAATTAATTTTTTTTTTTATATTATTTTCAGATCAAAAAGTTAAACATTTCGTTTCAAAATAACTTAAGTGGCGGTCCCCATATACAAAGAAAGAAACATATAAAGTCAAAATTTATATACGAAACGAAAACAAAAAAACCAGAAAATTTTTAACCTATAGATTTTATAAAAAAAAAAGAAATTCAATTTTTGAACGACCAAAAGTTTTTTTTTGTCAGTGTGTGAATCAAAATGGCTACATCTTTATTACTTGCATGTGGATTAATTGATCATAAATTATCACAATTTATTTTTGTACGTGAAGATGTGGATATCGATGGATCATTTCTAATAAGTTGTGTACTGGCACAACGTTTAAAATTAACAGCATCTGGTATTATATTAACATGTTTTCATCAAACATATCAACATTATTGTATTGCTGGTATGAAATTGGGTAGTAATTTGAATAGCTCAAGAAATATGGGTTCTGTTAAGGTAATCGAACCATTTAATAGTAATAAATTAAATTTTACGATTGATAATAATCCGGATAATAATGAAAATGGAAATGTTAATAAAACAACAACAACACCAGCGACGACGACGACAGCAGCTGCTACTGCTAATCCTCCTCAACAAACTCAACAAACAAATGATATTGAATTTAATGATATTTTTAATTTTTCAAATTTATTACTGTACACCGATGAAATGATTATGAATAAATTATGGCATTTAATTGTTGAAATTTATGTGGCTGAATATTTAAAAACAAAATCAACAACCATTTTGATAATTGATGATATTTCATTTTTGATAAATTTGGGAATTAATGAAAATCTTTTAATGCGTTTTTGTTCACGTTTACATATTCTATTGCAAAGCCATCACAATTTATATATTATTATAAAATTAAATTCCAGTACGATTTATGAACAATTGTGTAATAATTTAGAGGATCTGGCCGATTTAGAGATACGTATCGAACGTATGAAATCCGGTAATTTTATGGATATTGATGGTAAATTAGAAATTTATAAACGACAATTGGATGGCAGTGCAACAAAAACACGTAAAGAAGTATTATATAAAGTTAATGAACGAAATATTAGAATATTTGCACCGGGTGAACTTGGTGTTAAAATTTAAACAAATAAATATATATAAATTCCTAAAAATGATTGTTAATGTAAAAAAAAAAAAAATCAGATAAATTTTTTATGTACATTTGTACTTTTTATTTATTTCAAAATTACTTAATTTATTTTTGAAATGTATATTGAAATTTTTTTTTTTAGGATAAATTAAAAAAATACTGAATTATATATAAAATGAATTAATTAATAAGCATTTAATAATGTCAACAAAAAAAAAAAAAATGAATGGTTTGAATGGCTTTTGTGCAGATTATGAAAATTTTTTAAACAAATCAATTAACACAATTTTTGTAATGATAATTTCTTTTAATTTTATTTGATTTCTAATTAAAAAATTGAATATTTTTCTAATATTAATTAAATTGGAGGGGGGAAATTGATGATTGTTGTTGGTTTTAACCAAAAAAAAAAATGTTAATTTTGTTTTTCTAAAATGTAATATCGCTCTAAAAAAAAACTCTAAACTTAAAAACTTAACATATAATAACAAACAGAATTTACGTAAAATTTACCAAAATGAAAGCAAAAAAAAAACACCAATATTTTTTTAATTAAATTATAATAATTCAATAAAAAAAAAAAAATCAATGAACAACAAACAAAATTCAGAAATTGAAGTATACCAATTTATAAAAGAAAAATTTAATAGTAAAAATATTTATAAAAGAAAAAAAAAAAAAAACAAACAGACAAATGTAAGATAAAACAAAAAAATTAACTATATCATTAAATAAATAAATAAAATAAAAATACAATATATAGGTTTTCCCGGCCAAATGAAACCTTTTCCCAACCATATGAATCCTTTTCCCAACCAAATGAACCCATGACCAGACCAAATGAACCCTTTTCCCAACCAAATGAATCCTTTTCCCAACCAAATGAATCCTTTTCCCAACCAAATGAACCCATGACCAGACCAAATGAACCCTTTTCCCAACCAAATGAACCCATTTCCTAACCAAATGAATCCTTTTCCCAACCAAATGAATCCTTTTCCCAGACCAAATGAACCCATGACCAGACCAAATGATGAACCCTTTTCCAGATCAAATGAACCGATTAGAAAATAATCTTTTAGACTTAAAAATAATGTTTGGTCTGGTCATGGGTTCATTTGGTTGGGAAAATTAAGGGTTCATTTGATCTGGAAATGGATTCATTTGGTCTGGACAAAGTTTCATTTGGTTCGGAAAAGGTTTCATTTGGTCTGGTCATGGGTTCATTTGGTTGGGAAAATATTTCATTTGGCCGGGAAAACCTATATTAATTAAAAAAAAAAAAAATACAATATATTTATTACAGAATTTTTTATGATTTATTTTCTAATTTTTTTTTTTAAAAAAAATAAAATATATTTTAATTGTTGCTTTGTGTTTTTGTTTATTACCATTTTTTTTGTTTTTACCATTACAATTTTTTTTTTAATTTTGTTTTATTTAATTTTAATTTAGATAATTTTTGATTAGCCAAAAATTCAAACAAAAAAATTCTTAAAATATATTACGTTAAAAAAAAATAAAAATAAATATAGAAAACAGATTAAATAATAAAAAAAAATATATTTATTAGGTTATTTTTCCCCCTTTTTCTTATTTTTTTTCTTTTTAATTTTATAAAAATAACCAAAATAAAACTCTAAATTAAATAAACTGGATAAATATATAAAATAAAGAATATTTTTGATATTGTGTAAATTATAAATTAAAATATTAAAGAACTAGTCAATGAAAATAATCAATTTAAAAATTTAAAAATAAATTGGAAGCATTTTTCTATATGCAATTAATTTCAATATTTTTTTTTTTTATGCAGCAATAATAAATAAAATAAATTTCTATAATTTTTTTCTTTAATCGTACATAAATAAATAAATCATAATACTCTTTTTTGTGTTTAAAAATACAATTAATAAAATCAATAAATTTTAATTTCAAATTGAGAACTTTTATAATTTATATACATAGAAAAAAATTGAAATTTTGATTATGGTTGTGCTCTTCTGTGTTCAATAGACAAATTATGAATTAAAATTTGTAAAAATTAAAAAAAAAAAACCACAACAACATTTTAAATATATATTTAAATTATATAATTACAAATTAGAATTTGAAAACCAAAAAATACATACTTAATTTTCTAAATAAATAAAAACTTAATATTGACAACGACAGAATTTACAAAAAAAATACAAAAACAAGAAAATTAATAGATTTATTTTTATCTTTTTTGTTTTTTAAAAAAAAAAAGGTTTCGTCGACTGAATCAAAACAAAAATAAATTGAAAATGTATTTAAATTAAATAAAATGTAATAAAATTGTATTAAATTAAGGTGAATAAAAAAACGTAATAAACGTAATATTTTTTTTAAATTTTAATACTGAAACATAAACACATATATATAATGAGATATTTTCCCAAAAACATATAAAAATTAAACGATTAAGGAAAAGTATTAATAAGAAATTAAAAAAAAAAAACTAACAAATTTACTAAAATATTTAAGATAAATACATTTTGCACTACATTAATTTTTTTTTTAATTTTTTGCAAACATATCATCATCATCATATTTGCAATATAACAACATTTTAATTTTTTAATTTTTATTTTCAACAAACAAACAAACAAACAAATATTTTTCATTTATTAGTTACAATACAAAAACCTAAAAAAGAATGGTGAAAAAAAAAAAAACTAAATTAAAGCAATAAATATTTAAATATAATACAGATACAAATAGAGATTTTTTTCATTTTAAAACAAAAATAAATAAATGAAACTCACAACAAATATAGTTTCAATTAATAATATATTTATTATATTTTAATATTAAAAATAATATAATTAAATAATTTGTATATTTATTTTTTCAATAATATATTAATAATAATAATAATAATAATTAAATAAAATGAAATATGATGTAAATTATATACTTTTATATATATCTATATATATATATAAGCTCATATATTTTATGAGCGGAATATTTTAAAATAAAATAAAAATTAACACAATTTGACTGATGATTAATTGATTAATTGATTAATTGTTTTTTTTTTTTAATTTTTCCCTTTGCAGTCTTTTAAAAAAAATTAAAAAATTTTATGTGTTCCCGGCCCGGGATTTATTGAAATGTTATATGGCATATTGAAAAAAAACATTGTGTAAGTTCTAATCTAAACGAGATTAGAAGGTAACTGATTGAAAGGTACGTACGTATGCAATGAAAGAATAATGTTTAAATGTTTAGATTCAAATATCCACGAACAGATGTACGACGTATTTCCTCTGCCTACGCATCACAAATGAAATCCACTAGAAAATTATCAATATTATAACCATATTTGTAATGATTAGTAATGTATATGATTAGCAATGTAATCTTGTTAGGTATGAAAAAATACATTCCTTGATGAAAGTTTTAAATGTAAGCAGCGCTTACAAACGAAGCTGGTTTTCTAGGATTGGTAAAAAAAAAAAATAGGACTTTTTCTCTATCTAAATCAAACGGTTCCAACTTTATATATCAAAATAGAAATAATTATATTGTTACAAGAAATTCTTGCAATTCAATAGCAAAATATAGCTCATGAAAAGTTTTTATTCAATTAAAATATTAAAGATAAGATTTGCTTCCTAGGAAAAGGGGAACAAATAATATTTTTGGACTTTATAGTTAAATATCTATTCAGGGTGATTTTGTTCAAAAATCTTTACCATTGCACCATTGATTAATGATAGTGCGGAACTATATTTATTAACCATTAGACCATTAGAAAAGGCTATAATCTTTTAGCATCCATGTTTTCAGATAATACATAGTCCTCAATGATAGTAATATATGCCTATATTCCAAAACCTAATACCTAATACGAATTTTCAAATGAAAAATATATATTTCATAGACAGAGGGTTGTTTATAAATAAGCTCTTAGAGATAGATAGATGTTCATAAAAGTACTATGGAGTTGATGGCATTCCCCCAAAATGGTTTTAAAAGAATGCGTGCATCTACTTTATAGTTCACCCGCACTTTGAAAACTCTTTCACAAATCAAATTTTCGAATGGAATATTTCCATTATCTTGGAAAATTGCTAATATTACATCTATTTCAAAAGCGGGTACTTTAAAGCAATCCTTCCAATAATTATCGCCCAATAGCCAGCCATAACATCAATACTTTCTATAAGGTATTGATGGAGAATATAGTAAATCGCGTATGATTGTGCAATATTTCGATGATAAAGAACTTATTATAGTGATTGCCAATATGGCTTCAGGCACAAGCGATCTACACAGGAGATTTACTAAATTATTTAACTAATAAAATATAGGTAATAGTATTGCAAATTTTTGGTGAAAAACGAGTGGTTTCACTAGACATTACTATAAGGCTTTTGATAGAGTATGGATGGCATAAGGCATTAATATCCAAATGTCATTCATTTGGATTAGGGGACTATGATTCTGTAAATGGTTTGGGAACTTTTTAGCTAATAGCTAATATTAAGGTTGTACTATAGATGGAATTAGTTCCAAACTTTATCCGGTTTATTCTGGGGTACCTCAGGCTTGTGCTATCTATCGCCCACTATCTTTTTAATTTTTATATTAATGATCTTTTATCGATAACAGAAAATTCAATGCACTGTCCAATGCAGACGATATAGTACATTACATTCTTCGTATGAACTACATCGTAATGCGATAATGCGAATCAAATGATTCAGTCTCGCCGCAGAAGATGATTTCCTCAATTAACAATAAGATTTAGATTTAATATCTAATTGCGGGGAAGGATAAACTTCTAGTAGAATTTAATCCATCTAAAACAAAAGGCATGTTTGTTCTCAAACAAACGATCCATAAATGTTGACCCAATACTTATGCATAATACAATTATTCCACAATCTAATGACCTATATTAAATTTGGGAATGTAATAATAAGTAATAATATAATAATTGCAGCTAATGCAGCTGAGGCTAGTCACATTGGATTTTTAAGAAGATCGAAAGAATTTCTCAATTATGAAAATTTAGCATTAGTTTATAGGACCACTTTTATAAGACCACTTCTAGAATACAATTCCTACATATGGGTTGCGGTGTACCAATTACTACCCTGCGCAGTTTAGTGACAGGATCCAAAAACACGCGCTATTTCGCTGATCAGAAATGAAACAATAACAAATTCCATTGAATCATTGTTGGATCATAGACGATCGCAGTAGCTTCATTTTGCACATTTTATAGGTATTATTACCATGAATGCTCTAATGAAATTTTAAAGCTAATTCCTGAGTCAATTAGCTTCTCTTATAATTCAAGAAATTCACAATTAGGCTCATTCATATTCTGTATCATAGTTTAGTTTTTTGCGAACAAACAGATTTGGAAATTCATTTTTCCCAAACAGAACAGCAAGATTATGGAATGGATTATGGTCTCCCTGAATTGTTATTTTCCCTACTTTTGATTATCAGTTATTTAATATTAAACATTTCATCTTATCTAAAAAAAACTAATCCACCTACTGTGCAACTTGGACAATTGTTTGAAAACATATGCGATTGATCTTTTCTTATTTTGTTTTAGTAAAAGTTTTTTTTTTTATCTCATATGTTTGCTTTATTTTCAAAATTTCATAAATTAATCCACATATTATAATAGATTTACCATCCAAACAAAATCACTTAAGTGTATTCAATGCATCTAAGCATGTTCATCACCTGATTAAGTGATTTCGTTACGCGGGCTCACGGCAATAGAAATCCAAGGTTTTACGGGCGTTAAACCGATTCTGTAGCCGTAGTAACGAACATAATCATTGGATATATTATTATTTTATTAAATTCCCGATCAAAACAATAAATCAAATTCGAACAAAAATATAATCTCCATCCTATAAAATAAATTATATTTTTGTTATTCTTATTTATATGCATATTTATTTATTATATAAACATCCTTCCTATTCTTATATATTAAGTACTTTTCTTTTAGTAATAAATGTGTATATTCAAATTTGTTTTGATTTTTTTTTTCTTTTGCCGTTTTGCAAATGATGTAATTTATATACAATTGTGATGATTTTTCATGAAAAATGTTTTAAGAAATGGTTTTCATGTTTTATCATTATGTATATATAATTTGTTGTTTTTATTAAAAGCAAAATGACATTAAATTGTATATTTTGAATATACTTATGAATGAATATATATAGTCTTATGAATATTAAGGAAAGAGAGATTTTATATTTTATATTATAAAATTTTGTTTGTTTTTGAATTGTTTGTTTATTTTTTATATTTCAATTTTCATTTATGAAGAAATACTTCAATATATTATGTATTTTTTGATTTAGTATTGTTTGTTTATTTTATTATTTCGCATCTTAATATGTTATGTTCGTCTCTGTTTTCAACGGAAAAGAAAAACTTTTACATTAAGTATATAGTCATTTGTTTTTTATTTTGTTGTATCGATTCTTAAAGATATAAAATGTTAATAAAATTGATTAATATATCAAGTATTGGGGAAGATTTACAAAAAGTTTCAAAATTATAATTGAAACATATTTAATTGAAATTTCTTGGTGTTGAATGTCCTAAATCCATTTCGGGGTTAAAAGCCGAAAGCAAATCCTTATTTAGGAATATTAAAATAGTTACATTAGGCTGTCGAATGTGGTCTCAAGGGTGGGATGATTTTCTTACGGGATCTTGAGCAATATAAATAAAAGCTATTTATTCACATAAAATTAATATGTAATCATAAAACAAAATATATTTTTCCTTTTTGTAATTACATTAGAATAATTAGAATATATGAATAAAAAATTAATTTGTATATATGTATATAGTATACAAAACAATTTTCATTTTGTAAAATTAACATTACCATTTTCCATGCGGGATTATAATTTCCATATTATATTTATTTATCATTTAAAAACAATTTGATTTTATTCATTTATTTATATTATAACACTTTCGTTATAATATATAATTGTAAATGTAAATTTAATGAAAAATTATATGTCCTTAAAGAAAACATAAAACGTTATGTACCAAAAAAAAAAGAAATTATTATTAAATAAGTCGTTTAAATTGAATAAGTAATTTGTTTTTTAATTTTTAAGGTAAACATTTTAAGAAAAATAAAATACAATAAATAAGTAAATTAAATTGATCATTTTATGTTAATATTTTTTTATTTATGTTAATAATTTTATGAATGGTCAAATGGTCCATCCGCCTAATCCAATTTTGGCATTCTCTTTCCAACATTTCTGCCGGTATCTCACGAATAAATGATTCAATGTGTTGTCTACCAATGCGTCAATTGAATCGGGCTTATTGTCTGTATAGACATGAGCTTTAACATATAGCTAAAGGCGTTAAATCGCACGATCTATAAAATGTTCACCGAACTCACCTCTCAATAAGTCCATTGTTGCGCGTGCTGTACGTGGCATGTGGCACCGTCTTGTTGAAGTCACATGTCATGGAAGTCAAGCTCTTGCATTTTGGGTAAAAAAAAATTGGATATCATCTCACGGTAGCGCTCACCATTCACAGTTACGTTACGATTCGCATCATCTATGAAGAAGTACGGTCCAATGATGATGCCACCAGCCCATAAACCGCACCAAACTGTGACTTTTTCTGGATGCATTATGGCAGCTATTGCAATGCTTCTGGCTGATATTCACTCCGAAATCGGCAATTTTGCTTATTTACGTACCCATTGAGCCAAAAATGAGCTTCGTCGCTGAACACAATTTCGTCGCGATGAACTTTCTTAACAGAGCACGCATTTAATTGATAATAAAATTCAATAATTTGCAAGCGTTGTTCGTTGTTTGTAAGACGATTCATGGTTAAATTATAGACCAAACTGAAGATGTTTGACAGTGTGAAACAAAACACGAAACGTGCATCAGCTCTTTAAACCAGTGTTGCCAAAAAGATAATAGCTAAAAAAACCCCCTTTATATCTGATTGAAATAAAAGATAAAAATGTTTTTGTATAAAAGTCAAAAGTGTTTACGTTTGTTGTTATAACCGCATTAAGAAAACAACAACGATTTATATATAGGTACCTGTAATGAAAAACTGCAGAAAAATTATTATAGCAAAAATATTTATTTTGAACCAGTGTTCAAAATGGAAAAATTCAATTAATGTATAATTTTATTATATTGCAATTTAGAGCTGATTAAAAAAACTATTACCTCTTAAATTATATATTAATATAAATTTAAATGTAAATTTTACCACAAATAACACCACTATGAATTTTTAAAGTAATCATCGTAAATTTACCATAATTTCATATATGAATTTATTAATTTAATACCTATATATAACATATATAGTGTATTTGGAAATAGATTACTATTATACACGTTAATATAAGATTTTCCTATATGTTCTATATGTTTGACAATATTTTTTTTTTTTGCTTAAATCTTTATAATTTTAAATTAGAAAACGTTATCAGAATATATATATATATGATATTTTCCTTACACAATTCATACATTGTTATGTGTATATATAAAGAAAATACGTAATATAGTGTATCATTTTGTGTTCCTATCTATACATACATCCATTATCTGTAATCTATATATAACTATATATATATATGTCTATATTAACAAAAAAAAAAATTCCAAGGCATCACGCACAATAATATATATAGCACCGTATAGAACGTATTTATATACGTTTAATATATGATCTATATAAATAAATATATAGGTTATAATCTATATATTATGTTTTCCTATATCGTACATTAATACAAAAAATAAAAGTAAAAAAAAGAAGAAAAATACAATATTTTCTTGGTAACATTCTTTAGTTCTTCATCATATACGTTATTTTATCGGAATCGCAAACACCCAACAAAATACATACTAGCTATCTATATACATATAATATATAAGTAAAAGACAGATATTCTGCACGAAGTGGTAAAGTAAATACTTTTATCCATGTGTTTTTTTTTATATATAGCCATTATTTATATATATATATATATAAATAAGAAAGATATTTTATAGATATGGTATATATTACGTGTAGGAATTAAAAATGCGGATTTAGCGGATCGCAACACACCGCGGCCATTTTCTCCATTTTTTTTGTCTGTCATTAGGCTATAAATTTCAGTATATGTCATTTCATTGAAGTGTAAACAACAAAAAAAGTTTTTTTTTGCTTCGAATATGTCGAAACACATGCCCAAGAAAAAGTTGTTTTGGGGGGAAGCAGTTTAATAACTTTCTTTAATTTGAAAAAAAAACCGCTGCTGAAAGTTATCGTTTGTTGGTTGAAGAAGCTTATGGTGGACATGCTCCAGTTCCAACAACTGTATTGAACGATGGTTTGTACGCTTCCGAAATGGTGATTGGAAGACTTGGAAGACAAAGAACGGCCAGGTCAGCCAAAAAGACGATTTGAAGACGAAGAATTGCAAGCGTTATTGGATGAAAATTGGATGGGTGTAGAACGCAACATGAACTTGCAATGGCTGTCGGAATGTCGACCAAACAACCATTGGCAAAAACCATTTACATTTTGTTATACAAATAAATGCCATTTTCAAGCCAAAAAATCCGCATTATTAATTTTCCTACTACACCTAATATATAGAGTGAAAATAAACAATATGCGACATCCCAAATATATAAATATTAGAAACAATTTCTGATTACTTTTCTTTTGGTCCTTATATATATTTGTATAGATATATTTATTCCTTAAATAATGAAAAATGTTATTTATTATATAAAAAATATAATATTTGATAAATATTATATATAGCGCGCAGTTTATATAGATTAGGTATAATATCAAGCCATCATTGCGTGCCTTTAAGGCATTGCAAGAATTTAAATTTAAATTTGTATTTATGATAAAATTATAAATAATTGTATATATGAACAAAATAATATGAAAAATCTATTGGAAAAACAAAATTTTTTTTAAACCTATAATAGAAGTTTTTCATATTTCTGTACCTTAAACGTTCAACATAATTATAAATAATAACTTATATCATCTTCATATGTGAAAAATGCGATCGAAAAAAAATTTTTTTTTTGTTTCTATTTCTTTCATATTTATAATTTGTTTATTTTCTATAATTTTTCTGCCTATATTAAATAAAATATATTTACACAATTCAAATTAATCAATTTTGAAGTTATATTTATAAATTTATTAAATGTATCGATTTGAATTTTGAAAAAGGTATATAGATTTTTTACAATCAAATAAATGTCTTTATACCCATCATGTTTGTTTTTTCTTTCTTATATATATATATCGCACAGTGTTCAAATATACAAAAGTTATATATTATATATATTTTCTTATTTGGAAAATTAAATATAAAAATAAAAATAAAATAAAAATAGGACAAGATTTTATTTATAGGATTAAATTCAATAACTTTTCGTTTTCTATTTTGTTTGTTTATGTATATACAAAAAAAAAAAAAAAACAGTAAACAAATATAATGGGAAATGCACATATATATATATATATATATATATAAGTATCCCATTTAGCAAAATGTTGAAGAATTTAAAACAGTTCAATTTTCGAGTACAATTTTTCAAATTAGAAGTTTTAAATTCATATATGTTAATATCAAAGCGATTTTTCAGTTGTGTCATACGTCACGTGTATTTATAATTGTCTAATTTTTAATTAATTTTTCGCTATACAACCAACAATCTGGTTTTAGCGTCCGCAACAACAGTCTTCTGTTGTTAACAAATTCTAAATTTGTGCCTTTTACGGTGTTGGTATAATTAGCCGTACGATTCCGCAAGCGGAAAAAATGTTTTATGCCTTTGCAGTATACGATTCAAACAGTAGCAAAACCAAAAATATTGTCAGACCTTTAGAGTTTGGGTGATTTTATCAACAAAACGGCATAGAGTCAAACTATAAAGACTAAACGTATATATCTATAAAAATAGAAAAAAAAAACATTTATCTATATAATGTTATATTGATACATAACATATATAAATATACTAATAAAGGGTGATTTTTTAGCTATTATCTTTTTGGCAACACTGGTTTAAACAGCTGACGCACGTTTCGTGTTTTGTTTTACTGTCAAACATCTTCAGTTTGGTCTAATTTAACCATAAATCGTCTTACAAACAACGAACAACGCTTGCAAATTATTGAATTTTATTATCAATTAAATGCGTGCTCTGTTAAGAATTGTTCATCGCGACGAAATTGTGTTCGGCGACGACGAAGCTCATTTTTGGCTTAATGGGTACGTAAATAAGCAGAATTGTCGATTTTGGATTGAATATCAGCCAGAAGCATTGTGCAAGAGCTACCAATGCATCTAGAAAAAAGTCACAGTTTGATGCGGTTTATGGGCTGATGGCATCATCATTGGACCGTACTTATTCAAAGATGATGCGAATCGTAACGTATAACTGTGAATGGTGAGCGCTACCGTGAGATGATATCCAACTTTTTGTTTGCCCAATCGTGCGATTTAATGCCTTTAGACTATTTTTTGTTGGGCTATGTTAAAGCTCATGTCTATACAGACAAGCCCGCTTCAATTGACGCTTTGGAAGACAACACATTGAAGCATTTATTCGTGAGATACCGGCCGAAATGTTGGAAAGAGTATGCCAACATTGAACTATAAGCGGATGGACCATTTGAGGCGCAGTCAAGTTCAACATTTTCACGAAATAATCTTCAAACATTAAATTATATATGGACCGCGTACTATCGATTAAAATAAAGATTTCATGTATATTTTATGAATTTTATGTGTTTTTTTTTTCGAAAAACTTTCCTATAGCTGTTAAAAAAATCACCCTTTATATATATATGCATATATGGATATAGTAAAAGGAAAAATAAGAATGGCATATTTTTTCACACAATTTATATATAGAAATTTCAATTCATTTTTGATAGATTACTGATAAGCTTCTATCAATTTTATATATATTTCCATTTATTTATTTATACATATGTATATAGTAAAGAGATAAAATATATAATATATTTATGTGTTGTGTACATTGTGATAAGTGAAAATGAAATAAATGAAAGTGAAATTTATTGAATATATATATACATCTAGCTTCATTGATTTCATTTTAGTTCGCTTAAAATATATAAAATTATTTCTATTATATATTTTATTTATACATCGACTCAACCTTTTATACATATAATAAATGTTGTCGATAGTATTTAAGTTTCCATTTAATATATATGTGTATAGGGATGATAATTGATAAAAATGATTCGATAGTCATATATTTATAAAAGAATATGATATACAGAATTAGAATTCATATATTTAGAATATTATAAAAATTCGGTCAAATTTGGGAAGGTTAACGAATATATAAAAGAATTATATATACGGGTTTTGTGCTTATATGTTGTTGTTTTTTTTTTTTTTTTCATAAGAGTAAAGTTATTTTTAAGATAGGAATCATAAACTTTTATGGAAATCTATATTTAAATAATATTCAAAAAAAAAAAGGAAAATTCGCGTTATATGATTTTAAATTGAAAATAATTTATATATTAATAATCCTAATCATTTTCTTTCTACAATATAATTGGTTAAAATAAAGCGTCTCACAGAAAACGTTTATTATATTCATCAAATCACATATCAATAAATTCATTCAGTTCCAAGAAGAAAAACAGAGATAAATAAAATGTTAAATGGAGAACCCTTTAGGGGATTTTCCAACAACAGAAAACAGCAGGAGAAATATATTCAATATAGTAATGCATAACAGATTTTCTATCACCCAAAAAATTTCTATATTATGAAATATTTTCATACGGGATTCTTGAAGAAGTCTCTTTAACTATATATATACAGACAATAATTTCTATTGAAGCAAATCTGATGTTAAAAAACAAAAAAAAAAACAAAACATCAATTCTAAAAAAAATTGATTATTTAAATCAGACGATCAGACAAGATTTTTATAATGTTTATCGTTTTTTAAAATGTTTTTGATATGAAAAACTAGTACAAACTTAAATTTCTTAAACGCGCATTTTTTAAATCAATCATTTCGATTTGTAAATTTTAATGTAAAATCATAAACGATATAAATAAACTAGATTTATTTTACAATTTCCATTTAGAAATTCATTACATAATATTGCGTGAATATCGTAAATGGTTAATTTTATATTGTCTATATAAAAAATCGCCTAATAAAGAACATATATATAATATGGATTTATAAAGAAATGCAATATAATATATAAACAATTATTATAATTAGTTATTATTATTAACCATATATATATATATATATAATATATGAATTGAATATGTATATATAATAATGAAGATTTATTATTATATATGATTATAATTATAATAATATTTATATGGAAAAATTTTCAGATTTGCATAATAACAATAAAAAAAATAAATATATATGTTAGATTTATTTGGTAATATCTCCGCGTACCCGCTTACAAGTAATTAATATTTTAATTTACAAATTATATATAAATAAATGATATATATAGAGAAATTGAATTCAATTAATAATTTATGGTTTGATTAAAAATGTTTGTGTTTTATTTTTTTTGCAATTTTTAAAATCTATAATTAAATATATGCAAATTTTTTCATATATAAATATATATAGCAATATAGCGAGCTTATCAACCTAACGCCCATATATTATATATATATGAATTGAAATATATATATAATACTTCATTTGATAATTTCAAAAAAACAAAACATTTTTTTATGCTTCTAAAAACGTATATACATTTTATTTAGCTTTAGGTTATTTTTTGTATAATTTTTGTTAAATAATAATAATAATAATAAAACCCCCCATCCTTGAGTGCAGTTTATATTAATATATGAATTAATTTTATGTCATTTTATTATGATTTTTTTTTTTTTTTATTTAATTTTTATATATATACATAATTTTTAATTAGTTTTTTTTTTGTATTAAAATACCTGCATCTCGCGTTTAATTTTTAATATAAAAAAAATTTTTTGTATAATCCGGTTTTATTTATTATATTTTATTTGGTCATTGCTACTTATACGATATACTGTCGCTGCATATATATAGGTTTTATTTATTATATTAATTATACAAAAATTCTTTTTAATATATTAATCTCAATTATTTCATATAAAATAAATATAAATGAAATTTTTAATTTATTAAGTAAAATGATCCGTAAAAATATATATTTATATATGTACATAAATGGATATAAAGGAAATGTTTTTCACAAATTAAAAAAAAAATGAAAATTCAATTGGCAAATTTGTAATCACAGAAATATTTTATTACACTTAAAATTGTAATTTCATTTTATATTTTTACGACTGTTGAAATGTAATAAATAAAACAAACAAAAAAAAATCAATGTCCGCACACTCAATCGCATCAATGTCCGTCGCCGTCGTTGAATATTTACATTTAATTTTAATAATAAAAAATAACATTTTGAATTCATACTTTACGCAACGAATGCAATTCTAAATACCTGATTTTCTATAAATATAATATATGTATAAATGCAGGTGATGTACTATTTGTTTTTCTATTCAATTTTCATATATATATATGAAAAACATGTAAATAAAAATATTGTTCATGAATAATGGAATAACAAATTAAATTACTATATATGTATGATGTAAATATTTATAGTTCTACTAAATGCGAAAACTCACCCACTCACCCTCATTTACCATCTAAATCAAATATACATGTCTATGTTTTTTTTTTGTATTATAATATTATAATGCAATAAAATATTAAACTGTTTTTGATTGCATATTTTTCCCGGAAATTCCTTTATTTTATATCCTACACACATAAACATATATACGACATATATATTAAATAGATACAAAATACTCGTAATATACTATGTAATAACATTAACATTTGAATATATATAGCACAAATAAATTGCGTATATACTTTTATTTGTATGGTGATTTGTCTACCGTTTTTATGCGTTTTACCTTTTACTTTCAAAATAAAATGTATATGTAATACATTAAACAAGTATATCAGTATATATATATAAAATTTGTTATTTTATTTCATTATTAAATACCATAAACATTTTAAATTGTATTATAAAAACACAAAAATAAAAAGTTATTTTTAGAATCTTTTTTTGCGTAGGAGTATAATCATCGCAGCATAGTACAAAAACATTTTATTCTTATCGTACTTATCGAATTCCATACCAAAAAAAAAAGAAAAAAGAAATTGAAAAACATAACAATTTTATGATAATGTCCGTTACATCGTAAGTCCGTGACATAATAAATGATAAATTTTTCGCTATACAACCAACAATCTGGTTTTAGCGTCCAACAACAGCCTTCTGTTGTTAGTTTCTTAATTTGTGTCTATTACGGTGTCGGTAATTAGCCGTACGACCAACCGCAAGCGGAAAATACAACCCTGTGTTAATAGTGAATAGTGACATAGTAAATATATTTTTCTGGGATGTGTAGGACTGCCACAATTTCAAGATAAAATGTATACGTTGCGTTTTTACGATGGATTATTTTGTCAGACGAAATTAAATACAAGTTTAAATAAATTATCACTTTAATTCTAAATTTTTTAAATGATTCTAAAATTTTCTACCATTCTTTGGTTCCTTTTTTCCGTATAAATATTATCAGGTAAAGCAGGTAAAGGGAATATATAATTTTAAATTTACAAAGAACATCACAAAAAAGACATAAACTTTTATAATAATGTATATAGGGTAAATAAATGATTATGTTTATTTAATGGTGAATTTAAATATTATATTTATTTTATATATATCATAAGGATATTCTTTTACGTGTTTTTTTTTTTTATTTTATATATACTAGTATATACAATTGAATATTAAGATAAAAATCGTAATGCGTATAACAATAATATGCGCATATATAAGAAACCGATAATAAGAAAATTAGGGAACATTTATCTCATATTTATTATACATTTTATAATCTATTTAATTTAAGTCAATTAGACTTTGCATATAATCTATTCTTTTAATACGTCCCTTATGATACAAAAAAAAAACCAATACGATTTGTATGAATCTGAATGTATCTTCATATTCATCATATATAACAAGTATACATTTCAAGTTTATTTAAGACATAAAATGCAATCAATTTTAAAAAATTTCTATATAACGGGTGATTTTTTTTAAAAGCTATAGGAAAGCTATTGAATCGATAGTACGGTCCATATAATTTAATGTTTGAAGATTATTTCATTCAAATGTTGACCTTGACTGCGCCTTAAGTGGTTCATCCGCGTAGTCCAATTTTGGCATACTCTTTGCAACATTTCGGTCGGTAATTGGACGAATAAATGCTTCAATGTTGTCTTTCAATACGTCAATTGAAGCGGGCTTGTCCGTATAGACATGAGCTTTAACATATAGCCGCACAAAAAATTGTCTAAAGGCGTTAAATCGCACGATCTAGGCGGCCAATTGACCGGCGGTCCCGAACGTGAAATAAAATGTTCACCGAACTCGCCTCTCAATCCATTGTCCATTGTTGCGCGTGCTGTGCGTGGCATGTGGCACCGTCTTGTTGAAACCACATGTCATGCAAGTCAAGCTCTTGGGCATTTTGCGGGCAAAATAAAAGTTGGATATCATCTCACGGTAGCGCTCACCACCACACAGTTACGTTACGATTCGCATCATCTTTGAAGAAGTACGGTCCAATAATGATGCCACCAGCATAGCATCAAACTGTGACTTTTTCTGAATGCATTGGTAGCTCTGTTGCAATCCTTCTGGCTGATATTCACTCCAAATAATTCGACAATTCTGTTTATTTACGTACCCATTGAGCCAAAAATGAGCTTTCGTCGCGATGAAATTTCTTAACAGACCACGCATTTGGATAATAAAATTCAATAATTTGCAATCGTTGTTCGTTGTTTGTAAGACGATTCATGGTTAAATTATAGACCGCAAACTGAAGATGTTTGACAGTGAAACAAAACACGAAACGTGAGTCAGCTGTTTAAACCGCAGTGTTGCCAAAAAGATAATAGCTAAAAAATCGCCCTACATATGTATATATGAAAATGTATTTATTCACACACTATAACTTTATAATTGAAAATAAATTAATCAATTTTAAAAATGTGTGTATCTATTACCAACTCACATATTATATATATTATGTAATCAATAAGAAATCTATGTTATACTGTACATATAACAAAATATATATTTAAAGAGTAAATGTGTGTTATGTTTCTTTATTTACTGACGATTTCACTCACATGTACCATACGATATACTATATAATATATAATAATTTGGTCCTTGTAAATTTCATTTCATATATATAATATGATATTTTCTTCATACACATATACCATGAATGTTTGAGTGTCCTATTTTAAAATTTCTAAGAATAAATATCCTTTGAAGTATAAATATATATTGATAATAATAATAATAATAATAGTGATATATATTTAATAAATATATACAGTGATGTTCGGTAAAATAGGTGTAAACCAATTTTAATGTATTTTGATTAATTTCAAATACCAATATCTATTTGTGAATCATGCCATCCATACGACAATTTAGTACTTTGTTTACCTTTAATTATCACATGAAAAGAAAGAGATAAAAAATGTTGTCCTTCGTATTTCTGGGAAATTAGCTATGAACATGCTGTTCGGTAAAATAGGTGCGGACTATGTTAATTGTGGTTTATTTAGTTTTTGCGAATAAATTACATTTATTGGTGGTGAGTTTGTGAATTTTTAAATAAATTTTAGGTAAAGCAGTGATTTAAATTTAATTTTTGAAACATTCCGGATTAAATATATACATATTTCTAAGTCACAATGGGTAGAAGTACACATTGTACGGTATTTGAATGGCAACGTATAAATGATCTAAGAGCATCCGGGCTAACATATAAAAATATTTCTGAAATTATGAAATGCTTCCAAAATATAATTACCAACGCATTAAAATTCAAATATACCACAGAAAGAAGGGGTAACAAACGTAAAACTAAAAGCAATGACGATCGTAGAGTGGTTGTTGCCGCAAAAATGAGCCCTTTTTATCATCCAGGGAACTTGTAAGAGAGCTTGATCTAAGCATTTCATCAAGCACGGTATGAAAAAGGTTAATAGCATCAAATTTATAGGGGCGAATAGCTAGACAAGTACCAATGCATACAGCGAAACACATTAAACACCGTTTAAAATTCGCACATGCACATCGTGATTGGTCAGGTGATAATGATATTAAAAAGTGACGACATATTCTTTATTCTGATGAAACCAATATAAATTTGAATGGATCAGATGGTAAATTACATGTTAGACGAAGACCAAATTCAGAATTTTTGCCGCAAAACACAAAAAAAACCATTAAGCATGGAGGTGGTAGTTTAATGATATGTTTTGGTATCATCATGGTATGGAGTTGGTCCTATATATTTAGGTCAAAAATATCCAATGGATGAACAGGAATATATAAGGATACTTTCAATCGAAATGTTGCCATACGCAAAAGAAAACATGCCTATTATATGGTCATATCAGCAAGATAACGACCCAAAACATACGGCTAACAAAGCATCGGTTTGGTTTCCACAAAATAATGTGAACAAAATAGAATGGCCAACACAATCACCCGACTTGAATTCGATTAAAAACTTGTGGAAGCACGTATAAACATCAGTTGCAACAAAACGGCTCAAAAAACAAAGTAGAACGGGGGAAAGAAATTGTAAAAGTTTGGAAGCGATTTCTATAGAAAGGTGCCAAAAATTGGTGCAGTTCATGCTAAATCGATGTGAGGCAGTAATTTAAAATAAGGGACATGCGACAAAATATTAAATCATAAATGGTATGTACGCGAAATACTTAGATTTTATTTAATATTGAGGACATTAATACTTTTTCTTGTGTTTTTGGTAGAACAAAATATATCGCACCTATTTTACCGAACAGCATATTCCTAACTAATTTCCCAGAAATACGAATGACAACATTTTTTATCTCTTTCTTTTCATGTGATAAATAAAGGTAAACAAAGTACTAAATTGTCGTATGGATGGCATGATTCACAAATAGATATTGGTATTTGAAATTAATCAAAATACATTAAAGTTGGTTTACACCTATTTTACCGAACATCACTGTATATATATATATATAGAAATATATATTTTATATTGATTGATTGATGCAACGTCATAATGAAATGATAAGTATCATATCCCTAATCAAATGGAAAAAAAAAAAAACTGAATTAACCCTTCAAAAATGTAAATGATACATATATAAATAAAATCATATCGAATATTAAATGTTTATTGAGAAAAAATTGCAAATGAAATTTGTGCGATGCGAAAATTGTTGAATCTTCAGATTTTCCAATCAAAATTGAAATTTTTCCTAAATAGACTTGTTCTATATATGTTCTATATAAATATAACGAATGATAAGTCAAAACAAATAACTGATGTTCATATTGAATATATTTTGTATATAAGCAAAAAGAATCACGAACGCGAATCATATTAATCTGAATCTTAATCTTAACCAGAAAAGAATCAACCGGATATTGGTTTTTGTGCTATATACCTATTGCATTAAATCAAATGCTTAAACCAATAATATACCACATCTGCACATTATAAGTTTATAAATATCAAAAAAAAAAAAAAACTTATATATTTCAACATTTCAATATGATTTGGGATTCAAATTCAATTAATTATATATAAAATAATATATATTTTTAGTTATTATATGGAATTTCCAATCATTAATAAAGTTTTTTTTACTTCTGCATTCATTTAAAAATGTTTATATATATTTTTTTTGTGATGGTATTAAATTCTTTTTTTTTAAATAATCAAATGAAATAACCAAATATATAAATGAAAAAAATGTTTCTATATATATTAAAAAATATATATACAAAAAAACCAGTATATGTTTATAAATTATTATTATTATTAAACGTATATTTATATATCTATATATATTGTAAAGATATATAATCATATCATTACCATATATTTAAATAATATGGTATATAGAAACATTCAACAATATATATATATATATATATATCATATATATAATATTATCAACATTAAATTTTTGTGATAAAATACGCAAAAAAAAAGAAAAAACGCAAGAGTGAGTTTAATAATAAGAGAATTCCTTTTTAAATAAAATGATACATATATGATGATGATGGATGAAAATAATCATCGTATTTCAAGATATCAACAAGCTTCCATCGCATATAGAGTAATTTAACGTGATGATAATAATTTAGATATATATACCGTTCCATATCCATATATAGTTGTTTATGATGATATTACTTTGTTGTGAGATGAATTGATGATACATATATATACAATATGTATATGAATGAATTGATGCTGAGTGCTGAAACTGAGAAGATGAATTTATATATCATTTTATACATACAAAAATATTCTGTATAAATATATACGGTGACTCAAAGTACTGGTTCGATGTTGTTTGAAAATTTTTGCGTTTGAACTTGAATATAGAGAAGTGAAATATCAAAATATTTTTTAAATCATATCTTTTTTTTAAATTTCTTAATTATTTGTGAATAAGAATACAAAAATGGAAAATTATTAATTCCCCTTTTTATTAACATTTTTGCAAAATTTCTATGCATTGGCTCGCAGTACTTTGGCCTTATAATTTATAAACATTATGTCTAACAATGTGTGAGATATTTTTACAAATGATTTTCAAAGGACTATGCATTACTTAAAAATAGTGTATATATATACCCAAATTCTAATTAGTTTTATGTTTTTAGGTTAGTATATTCTATATAAAATTTAATAGTGTAAACAGATAGAATCAAACTCATCATTAGCTAAAAGATACTCGAAAAATAATGTCAAAGCCCTTCTAATGAAAGGATATATACCTCAAGGATAATTGCAAGAATGCCATTTTCGGTTCTAATACTATAAATTGAGTACGATATAAAAGTAATATTGACTGTGACAAAAGCAAACGTATAGTCCACCAAAAATATTTCTAAATAACAACAACAAGCTCCATTATGACAGCGCATTAGAACTGGGCAAAGCCTAGATGCAATATATTTAAAATATTATTAGAAAACGGATGAGACACACACACACAAGTTACGGCTCTCACGATTCTAAATTCATTAAAATCATGCGAAAGCCGGCTATCAGGAAATAAAGGAAAAACCCATATCAAACCGAAAGACGTATGCGATCGCTTTATGAATATGCGGCCAAAGGCTACACCGAATGGAATCTAGCGGGGTAGGAAAACATTGACGAATCAAAAAAAAAAAATAATATATTTTCATCCGATAGACATAATTGGATTTGGAAAAAAAAATAGCGAACCACTTACAAGTATGCAAGGGATTCAAGGAATCAAAAAATTTGAAAGTGGTTCGGTTACGGTGCGGGCTATACGGTGATCGGACACAAAACACTCTGCAAATTCCATCGAATTTAAGGAAAAAAGTATCCAAACACCCATTGTTCTATTTTAAATGCAAAAATAATGGAAAGAATTAATTTGCTAGAGCCGCAACTGCACATATTTCAACATATTTTAAAACAGCTTGGTGACCCCAAACGTACCATACCAAAATAACCATGAAAAGGTTTGAAAAAAATCCATATTGATATTAAGGTGGTTTCCATTAAGTCTTGACATCAATATCGTCAATCGATCACACCTGGAATTTGTTAAAAAAAAAAACACAGCAGGATATTATCTTAATGATCCTATCAACCTTAGGACGAACTATATAGAGAAAAATTCTTGAAGTTTGGATTCAACGAGACATATTAGAGAAAGATTTTGAAAATATATTCGATTCACTTCCCCAAAAAAATCAAGTCTTTGTTGTATTAGGCAAAGGGACGATATATATAGACAATATTAAAATAGAGCGTATATACAAACGTATTTTATGGAGCGTTTAACATACATTTATAATATCAGCAAAAGTACTGAGCCAATGCATAGAAATTTTGCAAAAATGTTAATCAAAAAAGAGAATTAATAATTTTTGTATTCTTATTCACAAATAATTAAGAAATTTAAAAAAAAAATATGATTTAAAAAATATTTTGATATTTCACTTCTCTATATTCAAGTTCAAACGCAAAAATTTTCAAACAACATCGAACCAGTTGAACTTTGAGTCACTGTATATCGAATATATTTTGCAATTCAACTATAGATATATAGAAAACGATACAAAATAAACTATATATATATATATATTATATAATACCATCATTTTGATACATACGCTCGCATACAGCATCATATACAGTTCATCTTGATATTATATTAAAAATCTGTTAAATATATATACTGTGATGATAGTTCGCTCTTCGGTCTTCGCAATTTCGCATATCCATAATGATTTTGATTCAATATATATATATATTGATGTTTTTCTTCTTATTTAAAAAATTATACATCAAGTATCACAAAATAACTATATATAATATATCTACTGTTAACAACAAAATAAAAAATTGTTACTTTTTTCATTCAGTAGTTCATTTTATTTTAATATTTTTTTTTTTTAGTTACAATTTCACTGTTTTGATGTTCGGATCGTTAAATTTATTTATGTTACATAGATTGTATATATATATTTTTTTTTGTTTTAAAAATTCAAATAATATATACATTGTAGTTTGTTCTCATATATAATAATAAAAAAAAAAAAATACATAAAAATCCGATAAAAAACAATTCTTATTTTTGTGTTGAAAAATGTAATTGGTTTAAAATGTAATAACTAAATAAATAAATAAGTAATAAATAACTTAAACTTGGAAAATATTTCAATTTTTAAAATAATATAACGATTGCGATTTATATAAATACTTTTAATTTTCAAATACATAAATAAATAAAAGAACAAAATTAAAAATGTTATTTAATTTTTATTAAAAACAGATTAATTTTGTAGATTAATAAAATTATATATACGTGTGTGTTTTGTGAATATGTTTTTTTTAATCATATTTTAATGTGTTTTTAATAAATTTAAATGTTTATTCAAAAAAAAAAATGAATTATAGATATATTAATTCGGCGTAAAGATAAACCTTAATAATTTTATGAAAATATTAATAAATTTTATGTTAAATTTTTTATTCTTTAAACAGTTTTTGTTTTTTTAAATATAATTTGTATGTTTAAATATACAAAATTTATTATCTAAATATATATAAAGAAAAAAAAAAAAAAATATTTATATGTTTGTGCTCGTTTGTTTTTGATGTGTGGTTATATATTTTTATTTAAAAAAAAAAAAATTGTTTAAATATGAAATTAAAAATAATAAATTATTTAAAAAAAAAATTAATAACAAAAAAATAAAAAATAAAAATTAGTTGTTTGTTTGTTTGTTTGTGTTTTTTTTTTTTGTTGAATAAATTAATTTTTTAAAATCTTTTATAAATTCTTTATTGGTAAATGTTAAAATATATAATATATTTATTTATATTTTATATGTATACAGATAATTATATTTAAAAATTGAATATATATTTTATTTATTGAATTAAAAATAAAAATTAAAGTTGTTTTAAATATATAGTTTGTATAACATAAAAAAACATATAAATACATATAAAAAGGGTAAAAAACTTGAATTTATAATTCGCATTTGATTTGATTTGAAAAATTATTAACAATTTTTATAATATTTATATATGATAAAGTATATATAATTAAATAATTAAAATATACACCCGCTTGAATATTAATTAATTTTTTTTTTTGTTTTGTTTTTGGCTAATACTATTAATTGCTACTGTTTAAAGTTTATTCTATGTATTTCTTAATAAGTCATTAAGAAATTTATGAATTTTTCAATTGCATTCGTATAAATAAGAATATTTGAATTGAAAAATTGTACGTTTATCCCAGATATCAAAAAGGTACATACATATGTATACAATTTACAAACGATTGTCTGATGATTTTTCTATATATTGATTTTGTATACATTCTGGTGAGATAAGTTAAACTGCGAATTAAGCTAGTATATTCAATTGAGATTTCATTCGAAAAAGTTTTATAAGATTTTAAGTTTTATAAGAATTATAATACCGCCATTAAAAAATTATTCAATTTCCTAAGAACTAGAATGAGTTCTTTAATTTATTACGATCGTATATTTACATATATGCGGAATGTTCAAGTTTGGAATTTATGAAGAATAATGGAAAATTGAATAAAAAAAAAATACATAATGAATTTTCTTTTATATATGCTCTATAATCGCTTCTGTTTCGCGTAATTCAAATAATCCTATCAAGAGTATTATTATCAATTATTATTACCTTTAATCGCAGTTATTTAAATAAAAACCATATTTAAAAAAATAAAATGAATAAATAATTATTTTCCACACACGCACATAGATGACTTATGCGAAATGATAAAACGTATATATTAAATGATATAAAGTTATCATTTTATTTATCTATATATAGTAATATATATATAGATTAAAATGGCTATTTCAGTTCATTCATAATAATGAATGCTTTATATAAAGGGTGATGTTTTAGCTATTATCTTTTTGGAGCTGAAATTCAAGAGCTTGACTTGCATGACATGTGGTTTCAACAAGACGGTGCCACACAGCACGCGCAACAATGGACTTATTGAGAGGCGAGTTCGGTGAACATTTGATTTCACGTTTGGGATCGCCAGTCAATTGGCCGCTTAGATCGTGCGATTTAACGTCTTTAGACTATTTTTTTGTGGGGCTATGTTAAAGCTCATGTCTATATACAGACAAGCCCGCTTCAATTGACGCATTGGAAGACAACACATTGAAGCATTTATTCGTGAGATGTGACCGGCCGAAATGTTGGAAAGAGAATGCCAAAATTGGACTAAGCGGATGGACCACTTAAGGCACACTCAAAGTCAACATTTGCATGAAATAATCTTCAAATATTAAATTATATATGGACCGTACTATTGATTAAAATAAAGATTTCATGCATTTTTCTGAATTTTATGTGTTTTTTTTTTAAAAACTTTTCAATAGCTTTTAAAAAATCACCCTTTATTACAAAATCCCTTTATATTATTTAGATAGATTTATGTTTCCATGTATATTTATACAGAATAACTACCATTTGAACTATATATATATGTATATATTTGACAATATTTTATATATAATACGGATTAATATAATCCGGTGGAAAATGCGACAATAAATTTTCATATAGACATATTTTTATATAGGTGGAAACGTTTTATTTGTAAATAAATAGAGATATTGTATACAAAGATATGAAGTGAATTGTTATCATTTTTAATGTTTTATATATATATACAATATATATATATAAACAATTTAATCGCAATATGGATTTATTTTTATTCTTTCAAAATGTATATATGTTACTTTGTATATTATTTATAAAAATATAAATGTCCCTTATCATCATCATAAATACACTATCATTTTATTTTGTTTTTTTTTTTATTTTTTTACTTGCTTTTTATTATAACAAATTTCTTATTCAATCTTGCTTATATAAAAGAAAATTAGTTTGTTGATGATAATAATAATATTATTGTATACATATATAAAAAGAAATGGTCAAGTTTTCTTGCTCAATTATTATTATTATTATTATTATACAAAATATAAATATAACTTTACATCGGGCTATATAATATATACATGAAAAGAAACCCCATTTCATCTATATATAACATGTAATATATATAATTATATTTATTTTTATTATTATGTTTGTATATATAACTATAACTATATATTCGATATAAACATTATTTATATAGATGTTCAATTTGTTTGGTATTGAAAGAGTATTTCTATTATTGTATAACAAATAGTAGCTTATACTACATATACAATAAATACGTGAATTAAACTTTTTTTTATTGCTATATGTTGTATAATAAAGTTTAATCAAGTGTCTTTTTTTTTTTTTCTTTATTCATAATCAAATATATATACATACAATATACATAAAAGTATGGATTCAAAAGTATTTTTCCTTATGTCCTTTTTCTCTATTTGTTACTTTGATATTTGACTTTATATATACATAGAAAATATATATAGTTTTTCTTTTAACACAATCATATATATATACTTTTCTTTTATATTATATAATAATAATAATATATAGTTATTCTATTTCTATATATAAGAAATATATATTTTACTTTATACTTTAATTTAATTATATATATATATATATATAGGAAATGATATTGTTGCAATTTATAAATCATATATGTATATATACGATAAAGAATGTACTATATATTTATTATACCATATAATATTATTAATTAATATAATATGTATATGGACATTTAAAAATGAATTCGGATACAATAAATATAGTCTCAATCTCAAGTATATTCGATTATAAACCAACGAATAACGTATGTATCATAGGTAGCTGGACAAAATTCATATATAATATATAACCACGACTATACCCTTCATTCAGAAAATGTCGCAAAACGTATTTTTTATCTTCTTGTCCATAAGCAATTTAAATACGCGTGATCGCAAATGATTTTATTCACATACTTTCATCTTGATTTCAAATGTAATACTGATTGATGAATATGATTGTTGAATATTGATAGGAATCACAAAAAAAAATTTGTAAAGATTGAAGTATGTTTGCCCATGTTTTGCCGCGTTTGAATTTTGTCCAGCTACTTATGATACACATAGGTTAATAAGCAAAAGAAATACTCGTCAGGCTAAGATATACTAGAATTTAAAAGTATACTTAAATCGCATAAAAACGCACAAAAACATTAGTCCTTCAGCTATAACTTACTAAAAATTTAGGGCATCGCTAGCATTACGACAAGTTTCAGAAATCCCATTTTACTTCATTCAGATTTGTGAAAAAAACCCAAAAATTTCACTATTCTAACAAAGAAATGGCAAATAAATGCAAAAATTCATTTTTATTTAGATCTTTTAAAGGTATATAGTTCTCATGATCAGTTCAATTGTTAAAGAATGTTTTCAATGTAGATTTACCAAATGAAAGTTTTTGAAGGCGTTGAGAATATTATATTATATTATAAGAACAACATATAATTATCTTTTTTATTTTCATTATATTGGTATATATAAATAATTATTTAATTCTATTTAGAAATTTTTAAAAATGTATATCCAATTTAACAACCTACGTATTGGCACAAGCATTATTGCAGCTATATTTTTATATAATTTATTTTTATATCCATATATATATATATTTACAATATATAAAATTTTAACATTGTATTTTATATTAAGAAAATTTCTTTGAACAAGAGATACATATGAATTTAAAATTTATATATACATTCAACATAAACAATGAAGCGAATGATTTCTGTATATACGAGGAGTATATTATTATTATTAGTAAAATGGTAAAATGTATATATGATAGGTATATACAATAAACATATTCATTTTTTATTATAACGCATATACATATTGTACATCATCAAAGATTTATCATATAATATACATTGTATATTGATATAAGTAAACTATATATTTATATACCTAATACCATAATACATATATGGTAAGATTATAGAAAGATAAAATGGTCCTTTATAATACATATATATGGAGATTATAATATTATATATAAAGGAAAGAAAATGAAAAATATTTTCATATCTTTTTATGTTTTAAATTATATATTAATATATATATTTCAATTGATCCACTTTTGTGACTTGATATTGTTTTATCATATACAATATTTTTATTTTTTATTTTTGAAGATATATATATATTATTAAATATATAAAATAAAACTTAAGATTATGAATTTAAAATGGGATTGCAAATATACAATATTTATAGCCAAAAAAAAAATCATTTATTTATAATTATTTATTGTTAAAAAAGCTTTTATAGTAAATTGATTTCAAATAAATTCTTATATATAATTAATTTATGGTATACATATATAAAATTGTAAAATGATACTAAATTATAAACATAATTTTATTTACATTTTCATATGAATACGACTTCACATACATATATATATATATATGTTAGCTTTCATATTTACATAGAGGAATATATATATATATATATATATATCAATTTTGTTCTGATATATTTATTTTAATATATCTTTTTAAAGTGATATGACCATATATATAATATACATTTATATATATAGTAAAAATTAATACAATGTATGAGGTTTTATGTTACAGTTTGTTTTATCGCCATATATAGTAAAATATATATATCATATATTAAATATTAGTAAAACAGAATTTCTTTTTTCTTTTTTTTTTACTATAAATTTAATACTTTTTGATTATAAACACAAAGTATATTATATACTATATATGAATAAATTAATATATACCCTTTTATAAAATATTTAGATAAAAATACAATGAAAATCTAGATGTTCATTTGGATAACTTATAGGAAAAATAATTGTATATACGCAAAGATAATGTTATGCCTTTAGCTTAATATAAAAATTATAATCTGTATAATATGCGGTAAGAAAATTCTCATTCAAATCCTGTGTGAAAATATATATCACATCACAAATAAACTTTTATAACAAAAAACATATAAATATATGCGCTTATATGTTGTTTATAATAATACCATATACAGGTAACCATCCTATAACGCGGTACTTCTATAACGCGTTTTCGCTACAACGCGGTTTGCAAACTGCGGAAAATTTCCTATAACGATTTTTTTTTAAAATAATATTCTAAAAAACTAAAAAAGTTTAGTTTTTCATTTTATGTTTATTGAACAAAACGTGAGAACTACACTCTTAAGATTGATTGTAATATTACTGCAATAAATGTTATAAAAATTTGCTTAATTTTATTAAATTTATTTTAGTATCCTCTAATTATACCATACTAATTCAGCATTGATTGATTGTTAAGCAAGTTGTTGTTTGTAATTAAACATGCGTTGAATTTTATGTACGATTTTTTCAAACAAAATAATTTTCGGTTGAAAATTCAACAGACTTTGTTTATTACTAAAAAAAAATCCTTAGAATTGGTCTACTTGAGCTGTGCTGCGCCTTTGTTCTTTCGTTTCTTTTAGAATTCGATACATTCCTATTCTGTCTTCCTTGAATAATTCTAAGTCTAACCGCAAATATCTAAATTACAGATATAACAAATAGAACAACCAAAAATATTTAAAAGTCTATAATTTTTATATCGCCAGTAGTCCCAACGCACACAGTGAAAATAATATTATATATGATATACAATATACCATTCAAATGATTAATGTTTATGAGTAGATATATTATGTTTATGCTTTTGTTTTATATATTAGAATTAGAAGAATTCTTATTAATTTATGTTGTTATTATATGAACTGAATAAATAGAAAATTTTTTTAAATAAAAACATATAAAAACTATTTTTTTTCGATTAGGAACCTAACCCTGATTTTTGTATGGAGTTAAAGTCTCCTACAACGCGATTTCCTATAACGCTGAATTTTTCAGGAATCTATTGACCGCGTTGTAGGAGGGTTACCTGTATAGAAATTTATTATATTATCTTTCATAAAGTTTGTGACGATAGTAAAAAATGAAATAATTGGATATAAAAAAAAAAGTTGTAATTTATATATACGCACAGGATATAAATATATATATAGTTATGGTGGTTCCATGATTTAGTTTTTTTTTATATTTGTTGTTTTGTTGACTATATACATATCTATAAAACAAGGAAAGATAACAATTCGTAATAAAAAGAAGAAAAATAATTTTTTATACTGTATATTAGTCAAATATTTTTAGAGTCAATGAAGAACATATACATTATGCACGTATAACACGCTCATGCACGCATAAATTGTACGGTAACGAGCCAAGGAAAGGATATAATATGCAGAATCGTATCATTTTGACAACATAATCGTTTTGAAAAAGTCAACTAACACATCTTTCAAATTAAAATTCTAAAACATATTTGCAATGGACAAAAAATACAAATGTTTTTTTGTGTATTTTCAATTTTTAATTTCTTTACATATAATTTGCAAAATTTTTTATAAACTACTGATTTTGGCATAGAAAGAAATTGAGAAATCACACTTTATTGTTCAAAAACAGTTGTGTATGTTATGATTTATATAGTATTGCGAAAATATTTATGATTTTTAAGTAAATATGTTTTTGGTTTTTAGGTTATTTAATTTTTAAATTCTCATGAAATACATATATTAATAATTAAAAAAAAAAGAAAAACGAAAATGACCTAAATTTATGTTTGAATTTATAAAGCCAAATGCGTATTTATAAACATATATTTTTTTTTTATCATGAATTATAATTATATTATTAATCGCAGTTTGATTAGCAATAAATAAATATTATAAATAGCAAGCAATTTTTCAATCGATTTTTCATTAAAATTTGGAAAAAGAATAAAAAAAAAAAAGTTTTGTTGAATTTGCATTTGCAACGATTTCTTTTTATTATTATAAAAAAAAAATTGAGGATGATAAATATCTATATACATATTTGTATTTTATTTTATTTCTATATAAAGATCGTTTTGTTGAATGTTAAATGTTAAATGTCAAATTAAAAAAAAAAAAATTTATATATATATATATATTAAAATTTTAAATATTTCTATTTAAATATTTGTCATAAGCATTGTTAACTTATAATATAAGTTAAGGTGAGTATATTAATATAACATTAATTATTTGAAAAAAAATACGATATGTTAATGAATGTATAAACAAAAAATATATATTCTTGTAATATATTTTAATGTTTATACATAAGAATTAAATAATTTTTTCATATATACCACAATGAACAATTTTTGAATGAATGAAAAAATGTTTAAAATGATGCGATGCTAAATTGAATAATTTTATATAGATTAAGTACATAGGAAAAAATTAAAAATATCACTTAATTATATATATCCATTTTCCAACAATACATTTACAATAAAAATTGTAATTAATCAAAAATTATACTATTACAAAAAACTTTTTATTATAAAGGGTGATTTTTTAAAAGCTATAGGAAAGTTTTTCAAAAAAAAAAAAAACACATGAAATTGTTTGAAGTCCATTGTTGCGTGTGTGCTGTGAGTGGCATTTGGCACCGTCTTGTTGAAACCACATGTCATGCAAGTGAAGCTCTTGCATTTTGTGCAAAAAAAAGTTGGATATCATCTCACGGTAGTGCTCACCACCACACAGTTACATTACGATTCGCATCATCTTTGAAGAAGTACGGTCCAATAATGATGCCACCAGCCCGCATAAACCGCACCAAACTGTGACTTTTTCCATTGGATGCATTGGCGAAAGCTCTTGCAATGCTTCTTCTGGCTGATATTCACTACAAAATCAATTCTACAATTCGGCTAAATTTACGTACCGATTGAGCCAAAAATGAGCTTCGTCGTCGCTGAACACTGAATTTTTCAGTAAAAAAGTGGATCTTCGGCCAACTTTCCAAGAGCCCATTCACCAAAAATTTTAGGTCGTTCGGTTTCAATTCTTGCACCAGCTGTATTTTGAAAAGGCATCACACCTGAATCCTTCCGCCTAAAATTTTCCAGGTTGTTGAGCAACAGAGGCCCGCAATTGCTGCGAACGGCGACGAATCGATAATTGATGGCCATCATTACATTACTCGCGGCCGATACAGCTGCGATATTTTCTTCAGTTCGCACTCTACGTACACTGTGTTGGGGTTTAATGTCCAACAAACATGTAAATTTGGTGCGAAATTTAGTCACAATAGCCCGCGAATATCCGCTTCAGTGGGTCGATTAAACTGACCCGTAAAATGGAAGAAGCGCGCAATGAACTTTCTTAACAGAGCACGCATTTAATTGATAATAAAATTCTATAATTTGCAAGCGTTGTTCGTTGTTTGTATAAGACGATTCATGGTTAAATTATAGACCGCAAACTGAAGATGTTTGACAGTGAAAAAAAAACACAAAACGTGTATCAGCCGCTGTTTAAACCAGTGTTGCCAAAAAGATAATAGCTAAAAAAATACCCTGTATAAGAATATATACGTATACAATTTGCGATAAGAAGACAAATATATACTCGTATTTTATTTATATTTATTTCCTGCGTAATATAATGATCTGTTTGTATGTACTCTGTATTGATAAATATCATAGAGTTTATTTAAAAAAATAATTGTTATTGCAATTTCATAATCTTGCAATTAAAAATTTCTTAAATAATTGGTTTATGAAATTGTTTTTTTATTTTTTTTGTATATGATGAAACATTTTAAAATATGATGTATATCTTATATATAATTATGGAATGAAAAGAAGTGATTATAAATTTATTTATTGTTGCTAATTATACATTAAAATTGTATATATATATATAATTCTATTATACAATATATATATTTATAAAAAGCTATTATTTCAAGGGATTAAAAAATATATAATAATAATATAAGAGAATTTTAATATGTATAGAATTTTAAATGTGTATATAACATTTCAGGAAAATCACACGTTTTTCTTCTTCTTCTTTATAATAAAATTCGTCTTTCAATGTTTAAAATATCATTTTATTTTTCCTCTGCCTTTTGTTTCTATATATTTTTAAACAATCTAATTTTATTACTTAAGCTGCGCCATATATAATTTTCTTTGTTTTTATTGATATAATTTCTTTTATTATGTTTTTTATGTCTATCAAAAATACACCTATATACTCAAAACCTCTTGAATTGATTGTTTTTTTTCTTCAAATCTAATTTGTCTATTCTTATATTGTTCATTACACAATTAGGATCAATTTTTTTTTGTAAAGTTTTTCTTAAAAATATATACATCACTTTTGGATGATGATTCCATATATGTATATATATATGCTTTGTATATCGGGTCGGGATTGCTCGTATACATATTTTTGTTTTTTTTTTTTATCAATGAATATACACATTTTAACTATATATTTACTTAATAAAAGAAAGATATCATTTACGTTATTAAATATTATAAAGGATTAAATTATAAATCCACTCGATATAACGTTTTATTTTATTGTTTCATATATAGCCTTTTTAAGTGCCCGCGTATATATAATTGATTTGACTCATTTTTTTTGTTTTATTTACCAATTTTCTATATATTTTCTATATAATAATTTTATTTTGATAATATTATAATTTTATGTTTACGATGATATATATAATTTGAATATTAAAAAGAAGATGACATTGAAAATAAATTTATAAATATATATATTTTAGATGTATGTCTATACAGGGTGTTTATGATTATAAATAATCTATTATAAGGTCTTTTTTTTTATGGTAGATATTATAATTCAAATAGTCCACAATATCTGTATTTTAAAAATTGTAAAATTGTAAATATGTATTTTGACTAAATTTATATCCAGAATAACTTACCTTTAATTTCCGAATAACACAACGAAATATTTTATTTAGATATTATTTATTTAAAATGTATACCAATAAATCTGCTTACAATTCATTATCATCCAAATTGGAAACACCCTCTTTATACTATATATATATATAGATATATATAATTTCCATTCAACAGTATATTAACAATGATAATAATAATATTTTAAATGTTTAATGAAATGAAAATTATTGAAATATATATTTTTATATATTTTTTCTCCGTTTATATATACAATAATATTCCATATATATCATATATAAAAACATATCATATATACTATAAGCAAATCAAATATAATGATATTAAAAATTTGTGTTTCAAGATGATAAATCTCCATATAAGATGAAAAATATGTTATTTTTACTTATGTTTTATATGTGACGCATAAATATCAAATGCGGATCAACATTTTCCTTCATAATATGAACATATTTCCATATAATAATATATATAATACGAGAATATACATAACAATAAAATTTAAATGTATATATACAATATATGTATATCACTTCCTATTTATCAGGGTTGGGGAGTCGGCCCAATTTTCGATCGACTCCGACTCCGACTCCAGCTCTATAGAATTTTATAATGTTTTAAGGGAAATAAGTTATATTTAATGATTTTACATATATGAATTAACTAAATTTATAATTTTCTTATTAACTTCAGTTTAATTTTTATTTTCGGATTTCCATTTAATTTAATAATAAAAATAATAAATAATTTCATTTAAATAACACGCATATATTCTTTATATTCTCCCTTAAAAATTAGTTCTTAATCATAAAATGGCATCAATCAAATCGGCTTTCATACATATTTGCTCGCAAATCTGATTTTAATTATGCGTAAAGCCGAAAATAAACGCTCCACACTGACTTGGGTTGGTCTAATGTGCGGTGGCTAACAGTGCAGCATGTTGTACAATTTCTGGATATTTGCTTATCGCACTATTATACGCACATCTAAATTGCTGCTTCGATCGAATTTTTCCACCGTCTTTAGGCATTCATTAAATTCTAAACAGAATTTATCAGTTTCTGCCATGCCATTCTTTATAAAATACGCATATACAAATATTGTTATTGGGATTTAATATATATGCACTGCGAACTGCGAAGTGTTTATACACGTGAATTTACGATATTCTACATTTTCCATTAACAAATGCCATACCATTTTTTACTCCTATATATTTATAAATTGGGTTTAGTATACTCAATTATTCAATATTTGTATTATAAAAGACAAAACCTTCCCGATGTTTACTTTAATAATTAATAATATGAGGAAATCAATGAAATTTAAAAAAAAAAGTGAAAAATGTAATTGATTATTAATGTGTTGGAGTCGGTCCAAATATTTCGACTCCGACTCCGACTACACATCCCTGCTATTTATAACATTTTGATTTATTTTTTTTTATATGTATATAGTAAATTATTATAACAATATATGTTTATTATTATTATTATTATTATTATTAAAGATAAACTTCTTCGTGTTTCAACTTCCAAATATATATATATACGAACATGAATTTGTATACAAAAAATAGAAATACAAAATTTAGATATAATAATATTGATAATAAAACAGAAAATTTGTAAATCTATACATTCCAATATATACATTATTCAAGTGTATAACAACCCAATGAACGCCAAATAACCCCTTAAACTCTATAACATCACAATAATGTAATAACTCAATGATGTAAAGATGTAAAACTATAGAATTATATAAGAACAATTTTATAAATATATATAGAAATCTCATTTCAGAGCTTCGACGGAATTAATAATTTTTTTTTTTTTTTCAATTTAAGTTCACGAAAAAATTCATCGCACTTTTGCAGATTCAATAACGAATTGTTTTTTTCTCAAAACGCGCAACGATATTGCTTGATGGGAAATAATAATATATGAATATATATGCTAATATTAAATTGGCAGAAAGGTATATATGCGTATATATTAAATTTACCTTTGAGAGATGCGTTTATTTATATATATATATTAAACATATATATATTGGTTAACATATTCTATTATTCTAAAAGATATTGAATATAAGATATACACATTTCTATATATATATGGTTGAAATACAAATATTTGTTTACCTGAAATAAAGGGCCTTTTCTATATAAATAAACCTTTTTATTATTATCATATATACAATATATAATTAATTAGGTTATAGAAAATCTAACATCTATATATATATATAATAGGACAAATAAACTATATATATTCATAAATATTTGCATAGAAAATTTATATGTATAGTCATATATCAATTATGTGTATATATTAATAAGAAATTGAATTTGATTATTGTTTAAGAATAAATATAAGAATAATCGACCAAAAACATAAACTAAACCCATATCACTTATTGAATTTATAAACAACAGATACAGATGATATTGTAGAATATTTTGTGCGATAAATAAAACAATAGAAAAATTAAATTGTATATTGTTTTTATAAATTTAGAACACTTTTCTCTATTTTAAAAATTTACACAATGGGCATGAATTACAGAAACAGAAATACAAATCTTTTAAATGTAATAAAATATACAATTCTAATATACAAATATAATCAGTAAATCCTCAATTTATTTCCGATAAAACCATTTTTTTAATTGTGTCTCTATAGATAATATTTAAATCAATATCATATGTATTTTTCATGTATTAATTTTGTATATTCAAAAAAAAAAAAATGAAAGAAGATGATTTAATTATTTTTTTCTGTTGTTGAAAAATATTTGATCATTATTGAAACACATCAAATCTGAAATCGTGTGTATATAGATAGCATTTACAAATAAATAATTTATTATAAACACAATTTAAGTGAGAGATATATACATTTTTTTAATTTGTTTATATTTATTTTGGTTTTTCACTACATATATTTTCATTTTAATATCCTCAGACCGCACAGCAGAGTTACAATACATATACTCAATACTGTATTCACACAATATGTATATATATAATAAATTATTAAAGTTAATTGTTGGAAAATTAGAAAAAAATATTATGCGTATTGTATAAAATAAATGAATATGAGAAATATTAATATAGGGTGATTCATCTCTATATAGTATATCCTTAAATTTGTTAATAGTGTAAATTTAATCATTTCTAGGATAGCCAAAATTTCACCTATCTATATCTATATGCGGCATCGTAAATGTATCAATCAAAATATATATGGTTTAAATCACGCTATATATTGTTCACAATTAAACTGTTAAATTTCATTTCTTAAAGATATATGTTTTTTTTTTCTAAGATTATGGTCTTTTCTAAGATTATGGTTCTAAATTGTCTTTTTCATTTACAATTCTATACAAAGAATCAATTCTATATATATCAATTCTATATATATAATAATTATAGTTTCAGAGGTTTCAGATTATTAACTTAAATGGTCATATAACCATATATAAATTGACACCCTAATAATTGTTTTTTTATTTTATTTATACAAAATCATTCTTCATGATGATGGTATTTTAAAATATAAATTACAAAAAATATATGTAACTTAATTTCCATATATATTAAATTTTCTTCATATATATATATATATATTTATTTATATGTTGTATTGTAACACAATGTATTTGTATGTACAACATCATAAATGTTGTATATATATTTATTCCATCTGCGGTCATATATAAGCTTAAAGTGCTATCGCGTGCTATATGGTTGTGCGTTATAAATATAAATTATTTAATTTTATGAACAGAATAAATATATGTATATATAGTTGGTTTATTATTAATTAATTGTTGTATTCATTCCATTTATTCCATATATACAAAAACACACAGATATGATGTTGATATAAACATATATTTATATTAATATATAATAATAATATATACTGTGATTTTAAATATATATTAGCAATTCAAAAAATGTTGTTCTTATATTTTGTATATATATATATATATATAAGAATTTTTGATAAATAAATTTAATAAAAGGATACATTTTTATTGGTAAAATAAATTTTTGATGTTAATTTTAATGGGTACGTGTGAATCAATAATAAACTATATATAGATAATAACCATGACCTATATATAAATTCATCAAAATTTTCTATAAAATCAACGAAAAAATGACCAAGAAATTGGTTATAGACTTATTATAGAAATTGCGGTTATAGATTGTTCGGTTTTAGACTTATATAATAAGAATTATTTTTTTTATTTTTTTATTTTCCTTTGTAATTTAAATCACTAAAAAAATTGTCCAATTATTTCAACAGATACAGGATATGTTAAAAATACAATATAAAATTTAGAGAAAAACAAATTTTCATCAGTTTTACAGACTATATATTAGGTTGTCGAAAAAGTATTGATAATTTTTATAAATAGATGTCATTATAATTGAATATTTCAATTAGTACTAATCTGATCAGGTAAAACTAACATATGTTCGAAAGATGACATTTCGTAGATAAAAAAAAAAATTAAACTTGTTTAGTCATTTAAAAGTTGTAGTGCATTAAAGATGAGCGAAATTAGTGAAAAAATTCGATACATTTTACAATTTTATTATGAAAAAGGTGAAAATGCAACGCAGGCACATGAACAAATTTGTACAGTTTACGTTGAAGGAACTTTATCAAAATTAACAGCCTATAGATGGTTTGCTCGATTTCGTTCCGGTAATTTTGATGTCAAAGATGCACCTCGTTCTGGTCGACCAATCACTGAAAAAGTTGATGAAATCATATCAAAAATTGAAGAAAATCGACACGTAAGCAGTCAAGAACTAAACATCCATCACCAAACAGTTTTAAACCATATTTGACAAAGGCTGGATACAAGAAAAAGCTCGATGTTTGGGTACCACATGAATTAACACAAAACAATTTAATGAACCGAATTTCCATTTGCGAAACGCTGTTTAAAAGGAACGAAATCGTGTCATTTTTAAAGCGAATGATTACAGGTGATGAAAAATGGATCACATACTATAATAATGTACGAAAAAGATCGTGGTCCAAGAAGGGTGAAGCTCCTAAAACAGTAGCAAAACCTGGATTAACACCAAGAAAGGTAATGCTGTCTGTTTGGTGGGATTGGAAAGGAATCGTTCATTATGAATTACTAGCACCCGATCAAACCATTGATTCCGATCTCTATTGTCAACAATTAACAAGATTGAAGCACGAGTTTAAAAAAATACGTCCAGAATTAATCAATCGAAAGGGTGTTGTGTTCCATCATGATAACGCCAGACCACACACATCTTTGATGACTCGGCAGAAACTGAGAGAGTTTGGCTGGGAAGTTTTAATGCATCCACCATATAGCCCGGACCTTGCACCTTCAGATTATCATTTGTTCCGGTCTCTGCAGAACTCCCTTAATGGTTTAAAATTAAATTCCTCAGAGGACTGCAAAATGCACTTGGATGAGAGTTTTTTGCCCAGAAAACACAGAAGTTCTATAGAGATGGGATAATGTCTTTACCAGAAAAATGGCAAAGGGTCATCGATCAAAACGGCGCATATTTGGTTTAATAAAGTTCATTTGAAATATATAAAAAAATCGTTTGAATTTTGTAAAAAAAATTAACGATACTTTATAGACGACCTAATATATAGATAAAATATCAATAGAATTCAAAAATATAAAAATTAATTTAGAATTTGTTTTCAAACAATATCGAACCGGATTATTTAAACACGTTTTTTTTTTTAATATGTATAAATATATATATATTAATTTAAAAATAAAATTCCATTGATTACATATACATTTTATTTTTTTTTGTCATATAGTCTGCACTATATCGCAGTAACGATTTTATATAGTATTTTTCGAATATAAATTAATTTTCATTATTATTTGATAAATTTAAATAAAATTTAATTTATTCAAAAATAAGTGTGTTTCTTATTTACCATAGGTGTACCGCACAGTTAATTATCAAACTATAAATTCAAAACAATTGTCATCAATCATATAGCTACACATATTTTGCTTTGCTATGGATCGACTTGTGTATGCCCCGTTCGTCCTTTTAAGAAAACCATTACTCAACTACATGCCCGATTGATAGATTAATAGTATAGTAACAAATGCTAGAAATGTGATTTTAATCAATCCTCAATATCATATCGTTCTTCTATATAATTACCTATATATGGTATATACCTACAATTTTATAGAAGAATATCATATCTGAAGAACAAAAACTTAAAAATAAATAAGTGTAAAATAAGGAAATTATAATATAATACACCTCGTAGACACCTATATATATAATTTAAAATAGTTTTAAATCCGATTTTAACACTTATATATAGTATATAATCAAATCTTTTTTTTTATAATCTTCCTAAATTTAAGTTTTGATTTTTGTTATTTGGTTGGTAACGACAAACAACAAACAAAAAAACAACAATAAAATAAATACAAAAATTATCAATAGCAATTTGAATAATAATCCACAGATAAATAAATAAAAGAATAATAATCTTTTTATATTTTTCGTGTGTTTATATTGAGCATATATAAAAAAGTTAATTCTTATGTATAGATTTTCTGAAATAGAATTTTTCTGTTTCAAATATGTTAATAAATGTGTGAATTGTTTACAGTTTGTTTTTATTTTTAAAAATATTTTTAAAAATTCAAGTTTTTATATTTTAAATACTATTGAATATTTCACGTCAAAAAATGTTCTTTTATATTTGGAATATTTATAAAGAGCCTTTTAAGAACTTATATGAATTCTATTGCAATAATTGCGTTGATTTTAGAAGAACAAACGAGCAGAAGAGTGAATGTTTAAACATTTTCTAATGCGGGAACTTTGAAATCGTTTAATTATTATGTTTATTTTTTCTTATCGAAAATGTCGTTAACACCACTACAGATATTCTTAGTTATAAATATAATATACCATTGTAAAATTTAATATTGCAGAAAATTATACGATTAATAATTAGTTTTTTTATTGTTAATCCTCCTATTTTATAAGGGATGCAAATACAATATAATATAAACTGATTAATTTATCATGCAATAATATATGACCGCATTTACAAATCCTTTTTTATTGTTCAAAACACATTTGATAGATAAATAAATTTCCTTGGCTGCAAAAAAAAAAAAAAACGAAAAAGGTTTTGTTCTCATAAATGATATTTTATTTAGAAATTTTATATCAAAACCTTTTGCTAATGATGTGTCATTTCTTTTCATGACATTATTATTATTATTATCTCTGTATATATAATACAATAAACGTTGCAATCATCACATTTTTTATATATATACCCGCATTCATCCATCCAGTCATATACCGAATTTAACCATTAGAAACTGGAAGAAAATATAAAACAAAACACAAAAAAAAAAAAATGGAACTAATTCTATTTTTATTAAGCTCGTTATTTTTCTTATTTAGCCATCCTCCATATCAGTAAATATATCAGCATAAAGAGATAAGTACCCCGCAAATACATTCACATTTTGTTTTTTTTATTTTAACAATTGTAATTTATCATAAAATAATGTGAATAATAATTATTATATGAATATATAAAAAATGTATATGGCATATATCGTTAAAAAAAATAAAAAAAAAATAACTTCATAAAACACCGATATAAATAAAATATATTTAAAAAAAAAAAAACAAAATAATACTTGTTATGTTAGTATATAAATAAAAAGTTTAAATTTTGAATATATTTTCATTTATCATCATAACTAAAATGACATCAACATCAACAAGAATTTTTGTTTTTCTTATATATACCAGAAACTTTATTTAGATTCCATTCATATATCCTTAAAGATTTTTAATGCATAAAAAAAAAAAGGATGTCAATCATAATGTATTTCAATCATATTTTTGTGTATATAATATACTTTTCTTATTATTATATTTACTTTAAATTTTTTTCTCAATATTTTAGAACATATAAATTTCCTGAAATTTTGAAAAGAATACTACTACTACCAGAAAATATGAACAAATAAATAAGTGGAAAACTTTTATTGAAATAATTAAGTACCTTTCCTGCATTTTTCCTCTTTTGTGTCTTTCTTTATATATATATATATATGGTATACGCACTCATCTATACAAATTGAAAGTTTTTGAAAGTATATTATTACTATATATTTTATAAATAGAATATAATTTTGTCTCTCTCGCCATACATTTCAAACACATGAAAAAACTAAACTTTTTATATATAAAAAAAAAAAAAGATTTATTCAATCATTTAATCGCGATAGACCGGTATCAAGTCTATATGTACATAATTTAATTTTGGAAATCTAATAAATTTCTTCCAAAAGATTTATTTTGTCATTTTCGTATCGATAAATATATTATATATAAAAATTTTTAATATATTTGACATAATTTGTATTCCGCTATTATCAATTTAAAGCGGTAATGATTTTTGTAATGATTAATGTGGTTAATGCGCGGATTAATAAAAACTGAAATATTATATACTAAAACTGATAAAAAGTCTTTATGGGCGGACCACTTTCAGAATCGTTCTTTCGAAAACGAAAATTGAACGCTTCATATATCGCATGATTGAATATATAAGACTTTAAAATTTTGAATCAATTCGATCAATCGGACAAAGCAAAAATATATTAATCATACAAGATAAAAATGCAATAAACTCTCGACCAAAAAAAATTAAAAAATGTCAATGAACTATACAATCCAGGGTTGGGGAGTCGGCCCAATTTTCGATCGACTCCGACTCCGACTCCGACTCCAGCTTTATAGAATTTTATAATGTTTTAAGGGAAATAAGTTATATTTAATGATTTTACATATATGAATTAACTACATTTATAATTTTCTTATTAACTTGGAGTTTAATTTTTATTTTCGGATTTCCATTTAATTTAATAATAAAAATAATAAATAATTTCATTTAAATAACACGCATATATTCTTTATTCTCCCTTAAAAATTGATTCTAAAAAATAAAATGGCATCAATCAAATCGGCTTTCATATTTGCTCGCAAATCTGATTTTATTATGCCTAAAGCCGAAAATAAACGCTCCACACTGACTTGGGTTGGTGGTAGTGCGGTGGCTAACAGTGCAGCATGTTGTACAATTTCTGGATATTTGCTTATCGCACTATTATACGCACATCTAAATTGCTGCTTCGATCGAATTTTTCCACCGTCTTTAGGCATTCATTAAATTCTAAACAGAATTTATCATAGTTTCTGCCATGCCATATTCTTTATAAAATACGCATATACAAATATTGTTATTGGGATTTAATATATATCTGCGAACTGCAAAGTGTTTATACGTGAATATACGAAATTCTACATTTTCCATTAACAAATGTCATACCATTTTTTACTCCTATATATAAATTTGGTTTAGTATACTCAATTATTCAATATTTGTATTATAAAAGACAAAACCTTCCCGATGTTTACTTTAATAATTAATAATATGAGGAAATCAATGAAATTTAAAAAAAAGTGAAAAATGTAATTGATTATTAATGTGTTGGAGTCGGTCCAAATATTTCGACTCCGACTCCGACTCCGACTCCACACCCCTGATACAATCGCAGTTTATTTGCTGCAAATGTCAAATTTTTCTTAGGATGTTCAGAACTGAAAAACTGTATAGGTAAAACTATTCTTTGATTTATTACTATATAACGTTCACCATAATCCTAATTGAAAAGTAATACCCGTGTATGTGATACTCGTATAAGTTTATAATTTATTATATTTATAACGAAAGGAATAATATTACATATAATTTTTACCTTTAAAATAATATGTTTGAATTTATATTATAATTAAATTTTATTATTATCATCACTGAATACATTTAATTCAAAAGAAAAATTCTCATATATATATACGAGTATATTAAATACGACATATTATTAAGCAAATTTTCTATATTAGAAAAATGCAAAAAATTTCTATATATAAAGATTTCTATATATGAATAGAAACTGCAAATACTATTTTAAAATGTCACGTAATACATAAATTAAATTATATACCTTTTTTTATTATTACATTTATATTTTATATAAATTTATATATGTAAATCTTAAATTTAACCAAATATTCATATAAATTTGAATCAATGCATAACGAACTTTGTGCATCACAAACGATAATGGATTTTACAGCGTCCGTTAACAATCGACTGTGTATTGTTCATTTATTACTTTATTTGGTACGGTTCGTTTGGTAATTATATATACGCTTATAAACGATTAGTATGGCAAAAACATGTAACCCTTAGGTGATATGTTTATTCATAAATCTTCAATGGAATTCGAACTTCAAATTTTGAGTAGAGAATTTTCATGAACAACACCTTAGAGTCTATACATAATAGATATGATATGGTATAGTTTAAATATAATTTTAATATTTAATTTTCTAAAGCATATATTTTCCAAAGTTTATGTTTGTTTGCCTTTCGTATTTAATATTTTTCATAATGATAAATAAATATACATATGCCATAATATTTAACACCCCGAATTTTAAATTATTTAAGTTCATTTGAATTATTTCAAAAATAACGATATACGATCTATTATACGATATTAGTATATATGTTACATACAGAACAAAGTGTTTAACTATATATTAAATAAGGGTGTAATATAATAAACAGAATAAATAATATATCATTATAATCTAACACCAATATTTCATTATATTAAAGTGTTAATAATTCATATCATAAATTTATTTGCATAAAAACGATATAATATGCTGTTGTTTATAGAAAAGAAGGTTTTTTAAATGAGTAAATATAGAATATTTTTTTGATTGAAAACATATGAGTTATTTTTTCTTACTGCTTTTCAGTTTAAGTTTTTTTTTCCTCATATGTTTGCTTTTATTTTCAAAATTTCATAAATTAATCCACATTTAATTAAAGTGTGACCACCCAAAATCACTTAAGTGCATTCAACGCATCATAGGTTCATCACCTGATTAAGTGATTTCGTTACGGGCTCACAGCAATAGAATTCCGAGGTTTTACGGGCGCTAAACCGATTCTGCTGTAGTAACGAACCAAAAATATAAAATATTCAGAGTATATCACAAATGAAAGCAATTCTGTTCCTTAAATTTAATAAACTTATGTATTTCTATATACCAATTTTTATCAATATGTAATCAAAAATACCGTTTGTTGAAATCGTTTATATAAAATTACGTTTATTTGTTGTTGGTCCGGCAGTCAAAATATATATCAATGAGTTCATATATAGAAAAGAAGATGGGCACCAATCAATTTTTGTTGTGTTCAATATAAGCATATATACTTTATGATGAGGATAATAATTATATATAGATTTATTTACGATTAAAAAATACAATCAGTAACAATAAAAATTTTGAATTTTAATGGCGCCACCACAAATTAAATTTAATAAATATTAAATGTAAAATGTTTTAAATGATGCAATTATAGTATAATTTAAGAAATCAGAAAAATATATTTTCGCTGATTGAATTGTTATGCATAAAATGTATTTATTTTTTCATTTTTTTCACATATTTACATCAATAAATATATGTATATTATGTATATAGAACGATGTTCATTTTTACCATATATAAACCCACGACGTTTTTTTTTTCAGAATACCTATATATATATATATATATATATATACATATATATATATGTTTTAAATTTGAATTAACAATAATTTTATTTCGCAACGTTGAATCCTAAAGAATTATAATTTCTTTTTTTAAATGACAGAATATATGTATATTTGAAATATTTGCATAAATCGATAAAAGTTCAAAATGTATAAAATGATAAAATTATTTTACATATGTATATACAAAGTTGAATTACCTGGGCCACAAATAAGTATTTATATAAGAGATATATATAATGTAAGATTTTTTTTTTGGTATTTTGTTATATGATAACTCTTATTTTAATGCTTTTTAAACTCTGTCTTGAATGTTTTGAAAATGTATATACATTCTTTTATGTATTTATATACACTTTTGATTCAATCGTAAATAACAAATAAAAATAAATATCCAGTTTTTAAATTAATAAACAAAAAAATAATGTCAAAACAACAATAACAAATCTTTCAAAAAAAAAATGGTGTATATTTTTTTTTTTTTTTGATTTTATCATATATTTTTATTCAATATTAATTTAATAATTTATTCAAATTTTTTTTTATATAACATAGTATAAATTATTGTTTAATATATGTTGATGGATTTATATATTAAAAAACAAATTATTTATAATATCGTGCGGTGTTATATAATAAATTCGTATAGATTAATGCGAATAATTTAAATGTAAACAGTGTAAAAATATAATAAAAAAAAAAAAAAATGAATTTAATTTTCAATATATGTGTATATAATTTTTTAATGAATTATCACATTATATAAAAATAAAAAAAAAACAAAAAATGAATGTACAATGAATTATAATTATACAAAATTGGAGGCATTATTAATGTTGGTGAATACAATTGATAATGCAACATCATCGTTGGGATTGGCGGCGGCGGCGGCCGGTACGGGTTCTGGTGCTGCAACATTTGTATCATCAGCCCCATTAACATTAGAATCGATATTGGCAAATGATTCATTATTTTTTAATTTCTCATTGGATAACATCAGTGAAGCCTTAGAATATAAACAAAATGAATATAATCGTGATCCAATGGCTGTAATTATAACAGTTACCGTTTGTTATGCAATTATATTTATAGCCGGTGTATTGGGAAATGTGATAACTTGTACTGTGATATCTAGAAATAAGGCAATGCACACAGCAACCAATTATTATTTATTTAATTTAGCCGTTTCCGATTTAGTACTTTTATTAGCTGGTAAGTATACAAATACTTTCTTTTTTTTTTTATATATTATATTATATTAAAAATTAAATTAACAATATAAACTATACTATACAATAACTATACAACTCTGTGGTGTAAATGTTAAAAATGCCAACCTTAAATTCTAACGAAATTTTGGGGTCGTGGGTTCGAATCCTATACTGAATGCATAAAATATGTTTTGTGTTTTCGGGTATTTTTCGAATCTGAATCTGAAAACACATAGTTGTATTTTCCGCTTGCGGTGGGTCGTACGGCTAATTATCGACACCGTAAAATCCACAAATTGAGTAACTAATAACAGAAGGCTCGCGGTTGTTGGACGCTAAAACCAGATTGTTGGTTGTATAGCGAAAAATTTATTTTATATTTTATTTTTAAATTAACAATAAGTTTAATATTTCAAAGTATGCAATTTTTTTTTTTTTTTTGTATTATGTAGGGAAAATTGTATCAGTTAATTGAGAATAATTTCCAAAATAATGTATAAATATATTATGCACTTCTTATGTCATTTTTCAGAATGTTGTGAAGTGTTTCGTTTTCCGGCAACGGATGCTGACCTCTGTCTTACAATAACAATAATTTTGTTAGATATACGTTAGCTGCCAGAGCTAACTTCTACCTGTGCAAAAAAGATTATATACAATTATACAGCATTTATGCATTTATATGCATACTTATACATTTTCCCTATATATATACCCTGAGTATTTCCTATTGTTTTTTTACACGTTATATGCGGTCACTATGGTCATATATATATATATATATATATTATGTAAATGAAATTATTGAACTATATAAGTATAAATGAACTATATATAAACTTGTAAATAAGGGATTATTTTCTGTTACATATAAATATATAATTATAATTTGATTTTCATTTAGATATATATATTATTTATACCGCATATTTCAAATATTAGTTCAATGCATTTATTGTATATATTTGTATATAATATATTTCTATCTAGAATCACATAATCTCATATAGTTTCATTAGTTGCGTTCCATTCAATTACCAAGAGTAGGTAAGAGTAGATAAGAGTAGAAAACAGTAGATTTTTTCTACTCCGAACTACTCTTTGCTATAAAACGGACTAGTTCGGAGTAGCAAAATCTATTATTTTCTACTCTTACCTACTCCTGGTAATTGAATGGAACGCAACTATTATTATATGGACCATTTGCGGACATTTTAGAGTTCTATATCTATATCAGCAAAATATGAAATAAAATTTATTACATCGTTTTGTTCAACACCAAATTCGAATCACTTTAGAAAATCAAAAACTAAACTGTTTTTCAAAGAGTATGCATTTTATATAGTTTTGTAGTAAAACAAAAACAATCAATTATAATTATACTATTTCGTGCGTGTGAAGGTGTCAAAATATGAGAATGTTGTTTTCTGTTTAATTTATCTGAACTCCAATCATAAGTATTAATATGCAAAAAAAAAATTGTATTCATAAACACCGTCTCATTTACATGTATGTAAAAAAATTATTTTATATTTTTTAAAATAAAAGCATTAACAAGCATCTAAAAAGCCAACAACAATTTTTTATATTTTTAATTAAATTCTTTTGACGCTTTTAAAATATTATAATTATTATTAGTTTGTATTTGATGGTTATACATATACGCATAAAAAAAATATATATGATAAATACACATAGTACAAATGCGGTATTGGACAATTACCGCATATATATTTAAAGTACAATTATTCATAATGAAGACATTTATAAATTATGACCTGTGTAACTTGTAAAATTAATGGAAACATATGAATGTTTTATTTCAAATAAAGTTTCTTATAAATTAAAGTATTAATTTTAATTCTTTTATAATTTATAATATAATCAATTAAGACATATATAAGTAGTTTTTATTTAAGACAAAATTTGCATTTCTCAATAAGGAAAAACTTTGTTAACATTTATATATATATATATCTTCTTTATATTTTCGCAAAATGTTTCAATATAATAATTTCCTTCATTATAAACAACAATACAAAAAAAAAAAAAAAAGACGCCATAAATAATTGCAAAAATTGTTTCCTTTATATGCGCTCTTACATATATTTTTATTTTGCAGAAAACTTTTCAGTTCCTATATATAACAATATATATATTGTTGTATATAATAAATTAGATATATAATTGAATTTCAAGTGGATTCTTTGTAATGGGTTTTTTTTTTTTTACTTTAATTTATTTTTTGTGTATACTGAAATGGAATTACATAAATATATTTTGAGTATATATATACGTTGTACTTATATACATAGTACATTGCATACATATATTGTATATATATAGGTTTTTAATTACCAATAATATATATTCATCGTATATATTGGAATATAAAAGCATTTAATTTCTTTTTTTATTAAACCGAACATGCCTTTTTTCAATCAATCGATAAAATATACACTCAAAATATATAACAAAAATAAATTTATATATACATTCTTTTTAACATTGAATTTTAATTGATTTTTCTTTTAATATAGTTTTAAAATTTTAAACCAAAATATTTTTAATTTTTAAAATGTTTTAAAATATATATTCATTTTACGATAAATTAAATTCACCACTTTATTGCCGCCCGTGTTACGATTGAATCGCAAATTTATAAATTTCTCAAAACCATCACAGGGTATATAAATTCATTTTAATTGATTGATTGAAATTCATTTTAAGAGATACATTTTTCAAATATTATGAATAGATATACAACTGATATATATATTTATACATATAAAAGTTTATCAGGTATTATATTTCGTACCACCTTTTATTATATACATATATAGAAATATTCCTTATAAAGTAATAATATATAAATACTTTATATATATATATATATTCCAAAATATTTGATAATCCTATATTTGAAAGATTTTTATTATATAAAATAGAAATTTATACGTAATTTGGTTTAATTTGAAAAATTATACGATTTGATTACTTTTTAACCAAAGTATAATTAAATATGCATCAATGTTTATTCAACGTCGTATATACGGGAAAAAAATTAAATGACAACGTATTTTAAAAATAGGCATATATATAAATATATCAAAGTATAGCTATAGTAAAGGAACATATAACGATTTACCGTCTCTATAATACAAAAAAAATTCTATACGGTAAGAAAACGAAAGAAAATGAAGAAAATTTTATGAATGAAATTTTAAAATATTTATAAAAAAAAAAAAGTTTTTCAATTTAATAAAAAAGAAACGTCGTCATTTGTGAATCGGTTTCGCGTGTGTTATTTAAATATATAAATATATATCATATATATACCAGCATAATCTGTACTACTATATAGTATAAACATATATTTAAAAGATTTCATTAGATCACACTTTTTTTTATTAACAAAACTCATTAAATTGTTATACACACTCTGGTTGAAATAAGAAAAAATGTGTATATTTATATAATAAAAATACGCATCTCAACATATAAAAAATTTTTTTCATTTCTAATACACATTTCCGTTATAGACACATTATCAATTCAATCGATATAATTTCACACATTTGTTTTATTAAAGTTGTTATTATAAAACTTATATATAAGATAAACGGATCTATATTTAATCGTAATAGTAGTATGTACAAACAGCTCGTGTAAAAATAAATAGTGTGCTAACACAAAGCGTTGATATTCAAAAAGAAGGAGTTCGACAAGGCTGTATTCTCTCCCCGTTTACTATTTAACATCTATGTTGAAGCCGCTTTTTAGGAATCAGTTAACGATATATATGTTGGTATAAAGGTAAATGGCACATATATAAATAACATTAGATATACAGATGATACAGTCCTTATAACAGATGACCTAAGGGATTTACAATATGTTGTAGTCGATAAAGTCAACCATCATAGCGAACTGTTTAACTTAACAATAAATATCTCAAAAACTAAATTAATGATCGTAAGTAGAAAAAGAACACCTTACACTGCAGCAGCAGCAATTAAAATAAATAACCGTTCAATTGAGAGAGTCTCCACATACAAATATCTCGGTTGGAGCTGCGAAAAGGAAATTAGATGCCGAATTGAAACAGCATAAGAAATGCATTCCTTAAACACAAAAAATCCTTTTTTGCTGTCGTGAAATGAACTTGGCCCGTCGCTTACGATTCGTTAAATGCTATATGTTTGGTCTATACTCCTATATATATGGTGTACAAACATGGACCTTAAAAGTAAGGGAGCTCAACAAACTTGAAGCTTTTGAAATGTGGATCTACCGAAAAATGCTAAAAATATCGTGGACGGATCACATTACAAACGAAGAAGTTCTACGTATAGAGCAAACACAGAAAGACAACTACTTCTAAGGCTAAAGAAACAAAAAAACATTATATTTAGGGTTTATTATGCGTATTGAAACAAATACGAGCTACTTCAGTACAAAATAGTGCAAGGAAAAATTGAAGGGAAAAGAGGCATCGGAAGAATGCAATTAACATGGTTGCGAAACATTAGAAACTATGGACAGGCATCAGGAACATTGGCGATTTAATCCATTCAGCAATGGATCGAAACATCTTTCAGGACGTCGTTGCCAATATCATATTACCGCTGACATCCAATATTAGGGTTAGGCAACAAAAGAAGAAGAAGAAGTAGTATGTATCACAATATAACATTGTTTGCCTTCAATATTTCTCCAATGAACTTATAGAATTAACCCAAGTGTTTCTGTATTATTGTTTAAATTTAAATAATATAACTTTAGCCAATACAGTTTCACTATAACGTCATATACAATCTGTTTTATATACATATAATATAACATTGAACAACTCGCACATTCGTATTATGTTTATTTTTAAAAATCATTTATTTCTTTTCTTTTTTTTTCTTTTTTTTAATTGTTATCTAAACATATTTGAATTTGAATAAAATGAAAATTTTTGTTTTTTTTTTTTTTGATATATCTCGCCTCTGTGCTATCGCATAAATATGTACTAAATTAAAATCATAAGTCATGTCATTATAATTTGATTTAAAATTTGAATAAAATTTACATATTGATGATAAAGAAAAAAAAAATGAATTATAAACTTGACTTTTATCACAATATATAAATTTTTTGAAAAATGTATGGCCGATATATGTATATAGTAAAATTGGTCTAAAGATGTATCAACATCACATAATATATATATAATTAAATTTTTAAGGCCTTTTATAACATTTCCATTTAAATATCATAGTTTTGTTCACTGTCCAGATTGTTAATGATTTTATTTTACTAATATATATTTTTATGATATTTTAACGTATACATATGTTAAAACAAATGAAATAATTATTTTTATCAAATAAATTACGATATTTTTTGAACATTGATAAATTTCATTAACATTTACTAAATTTTTATCTGTTTATAGCTACGTTTTCAGTTCCATAAATGCGATTCTATATATAAATTTATACTTTTGTCACATTTTGATTTATTCATATAATGAACACATGAACTATTATGAAAATATATATATGTATATAACCTGACCTGCATTTTATATGTTCTGTAATGTAATGTCTTATTCATTAATTATATAAATAAATATCCTGTCTTACTCATATTATATATATAGCATTAAATGCAAAACACTTAACATTTGTGCAAACAATATATCTTATGCAAAAATTAAGTGTGATACTTAAAAGTATATATACATAATATACGCAAATATAAATTTTCTTTTTTCATTCACTTAAATTTTTAATTATACTGTATAAATATTATATAGCTGCTATATGTATGCACATTTAATTTAAATTCAAAAATTAAATTTTGTATACACACGCAGACAAAAAGCGTATTTTATTGTTTGTATATATAAACATACATATATATATATAGTTTTGAAAAGTACATAAATTTATTTATATAAACATATATAAAAAGGGTTCTTTTTCTTATATTATACATATTATACAAAAAATAGAATAGAATACATATCATTTTTCATGTTAATACTTTAAGGATCCACTCTTCAATATAGAACTGGCAAAAACAAGAAAGATTAAAACTATAATTGTATAATATAATATATGAATTTATAATGATGGTCCATTCAACTTTCAACATAAAATTCATCATATATAAATAAAATATAAAGTAAAAAAAAATAAACCAAAAAAAAACAATGTACACAAACACAAACGGAGATCGCAATCATATAGAAAATTCATATACACATACATGTATATATGATATTTCATTCTGGAAGAATAAGTTTTATACAAGGAAAAAATAAAAGAAAAAATTAAGGTATTTATCTATTGAGATTGTAAAAAAAAGAATAAGAAACAACATTATTATAAAAGAATCACTTTACTATATTTAAATCGAGATATACGGGCTATATTATCAGATTATCATTTTTTTTAAGTTTATTTTTATTTCTAATAATAATATTGATGGTATATAATAGCAATTCAATATAATTGACCATATATAAGTTTTATGATATACGAAAGCAATAATATAGAGGGAAAAATTTAAAATGGGAAACACTATTCGCAATCACTCTATTGTTATTTTATATAAACATCTTTATAAGAAATATTTTAATATATACATTTTTTTGGACGTATAATAAATTTATTATTTATGATGTATATATATAAAAAAAATAATCATCTTATACATTAACCTTCGCGTATATCTATAAATTTTAATGAGATAAAAAAAAATGCTCCTATCTTTATTAATAAATGTTAAAGTATATATACATTTCCTTTAAATAGTTCTTATCATTTCCTGTACGTAAATATACTGGTAAAAATTATACATATATAACTTTATATATATATACAAGATGTATCGTTCTTATTTATTACTTTATTCCGAAGACGCAATTGCTGCTGAAACAATCTCTTATTGAATCGACCACAATTTACCAGAATTCCGCTTGATGTACTGATTTTTGTCATATTGAATCCACAAATTTCAGCAGATATGGAATACAAAAAATGTGCTTGGCTTATGATAGATATTTTGGTTTAAAATATTTTTTATAAATTTTCTGCTTTAAATTATCAGATTTTCATTAAAATTAACCAGTACACATCTGGTATATATTTATCATAATATGAATATGAGTATAAATTAATTATGAAAAATAAAAAATTCTATATACGTTCTTTATTATATACATCTTTTATATTGAATATATAGAAGACGACACTTTTTTTTATATAAACTATATATATATATAGATATAGATACATATATTAGAAAATATTATGCATATATAATATCAAAAAAAAATTTTAATGAAAAAACTTTGGTCAAAATTTATATATTTATATAAGCAAGTTTAAGAAGGTAAATTTAGTATCCCATCATCATATACCTAAATATATATATTTAGTATATAGTGTTATTATAAAATATTTTAAGAGACTGCGATGTATATGTATATAATCTTTTGTGTTTTAAAAGTATAGTAAAATAATTAAATATTGTATAAATATGTTATTATGCTTTATATGTTGCCTTATTCTTTTTAATATTCACTTCAGAATAGTAAATATATATGTAGAATAATAAAAAAACATAAAAGCTTTATCTAAGAAAGAAAAAAAAATGTTTGTCGCGAGAAGAATTACGTGATTTAAATATTTTATATCATAAACTAAATACGAAAATTCATTTATAGTGACAATGAAAATTATCCTAGCCTATATCCTTCGTATAATTTGAATTACACTTTTTGTATTTCTTTTCTATATATACAAAAATGAAAATTTATATTTAGATTATTTTTTAATATATATTTATAGAAATATTTGAAAATTATTGAATCTGAATTAAATTGAATTGGAAATCTATTAATATATATTATGACTAAATGAACATATTCATTATTATATGTTAGGCAATTAGCAGGGATGTGGAGTCGGAGTCGAGGAGTCGGTTATATTTGAGTGGAGTCGGAGTCAAAATATTTGGACCGACTCCTCGACTCCAACACATTAATAATCAATTACATTTTTCACTTTTTTTTAAATTTCATTGATTTCCTCATATTATTAATTATTAAAGTAAACATCGGGAAGGTTTTGTCTTTTATAATACAAATATTGAATAATTGAGTATACTAAACCCAATTTATAAATATATAGGAGTAAAAAATGGTATGGCATTTGTTAATGGAAAATGTAGAATATCGTAAATTCACGTATAAACACTTTGCAGTTCGCAGATATATATTAAATCCCAATAACAATATTTGTATATGCGTATTTTATAAAGAATATGGCATGGCAGAAACTGATAAATTCTGTTTAGAATTTAATGAATGCCTAAAGACGGTGGAAAAATTCGATCGAAGCAGCAATTTAGATGTGCGTAATAGTGCGATAAGCAAATATCCAGAAATTGTACAACATGCTGCACTGTTAGCCACCGCACTACCACCAACCCAAGTCAATGTGGAGCGTTTATTTTCGGCTTTACGCATAATAAAATCAGATTTGAGAGCAAATATGTATGAAAGCCGATTTGATTGATGCCATTTTATTTTTAAGAACCAATTTTTAAGGAAGAATAAAGAATATATGCGTTATTTAAATGAAATTATTTATTATTTTTATTATTAAATTAAATGGAAATCCGAAAATAAAAATTAAACTGAAGTTAATAAGAAAATTATAAATGTAGTTAATTCATATACATATGTAAAATCATTAAATATAACTTATTTCCCTTAAAACATTATAAAATTCTATAAAGCTGGAGTCGAAGTCGGAGTCGGAGTCTATATAAGAGTTCTGGTTGGAGTCGGAGGCGATCGAAAATTGGGCCGACTCCCCAACCCAGGCAATTAGGCAATTTAACAATTAAAAGAATCTAAGAACTTTCTCAAGACTACCACAAACAATTAGTTAATTTGGAAGGAATTTTTCTTATGGGGTGATTTCCATCATTATTAAAATATAGTTAACAAGCGATTATGTTAACTTTATTACTACCATCGAAATTCATCACTATATAAACAGAATATACATTATAGAACTTTATAATTTATCTAATATATAATATTCTTTAAATGATTTATGTATTCGAATGAGCTGTCAACAATATAAGTATATAATATAAAATTTAAAATATACATATATATGCGATATTATCAATAACCTATTATATTTTATAAAAAACAAAATGTATATCTATAAAAATGTAATAACTTTTATATATAATAAATAATATATAAACTGATACTGATACTTTAAATATATATATATATATATTGATTATGCTTTTTATTTCATTCAAGTGATATTTATATACATTCTACTACATGATATATTATGTAGGAGTTATCATATTTTAAAAAAAAAATCAACAACAAAAATAATCAATATACGCACAATTTACATTATATATCATTCATTCAGGTTATACATTCTGTCAAATAAATACCAGGAAATTCTCATTTTAAATTTTCCCACTGAGAATATTTCAAACATTTTTTTTTCCCAGGTTGGCACAACTTGCAGCAACTATATTCTGTCAATTGTTATTGCTGTGTGTCATTTAGTTTGTTTACGGCGTCGTTAGGTTAACAAGTCAACCTTTTGTGTGCGTTGCGAATTAGTTTTGATGTCTTCAATACGCTCTCAAAACGGGTTCCACAAAGTGCTAATTTGAGTTTCGGAAACAGGAAAAAGTCTCGTCACCAGACGTTATGATGCGTTCGATGAACGTTGGATCGGAATTTACACGTTCAAGCATGTTTTCAGCCACCTTCATCGGCGATTCACCTTTTGAAGAAAATTCAGATCTTTTGGCACCAATCGCGCTGCGACTTTCCGCATACCATACCAAAACATCAACCAAAATATGACGAGCGGTCTCACATGAGACATGTTCATTTTTTGGGCTATCTCTCGCAAACTATAATGACGATTTTCGAGCACCATTTCCTTTATTTTGTCGACGTTTTCTTCAGTTGAAGAGGTCGAAGGCCGTTCTGAACGTGTCAAATCGTTCACTTCTTCTCGCCCCTCTTTGAACGATTTATACCAATGGTAAACTTGAGTTTTCGACATGGTTGAATCACCAAATGTTTTTTTCAACATTTCCAACGTTTTGGCACAAGAAATTTGGTTTGAAACAAAAAATTTCACATAAACTCTTTGTTCGATATTTTTATCTATAGTGAAAATCGCAACGCACATTGGGAAAAAAAAAGTGTTTGAAATATTCTCAGCGGGAAAATTTAAAATGAGAATTTCCGGGTACTTATTTGACATAATGTATATACCATTTATATAAATGCAAATAAATAAAAAATTAAAAATATTTATTATCGTAAATATATACAATATAACGATCATGAAAAATATTAAAAATAGATTTTTATATTTTGTATATTATTTTAAAAGGTTGAAGAAGATATTATAAGAGATTTTGTATATAGTTGATTTTTTTTTTTACATATATATATAATTCTGTGAATTCAAAATAAATTTTATTTTTATTAATTATAAATTGTTTTTTTTTTTTTCCTTTTTTTTAAATCATTATTGTTATCTATAGGAATGCCAAATGATTTATATAATTATTGGTATCCATCATCATATCCACTTAATCAATATTTTTGTGTACTACAAGGAATATTATCAGAAACATCAACAAATGCAACTGTTTTAACAATAACATCATTTACAGTTGAACGATATATAGCCATTTGTCATCCATTTAGGTATGTGCGTTGTTATATATATATTAACTATCAATTTAAATTTATTGCCCCTTCTTTGGCAATAAATTATTTATAGATTTTTGGGTTTTTTTTAAGTTTTTGGTTTATATAACAATGAAAAATAATAGAATTAAAATCTTTTATCAACACCAAAGTGAAATAGATTGGAATTATTGATGTAAAATACATAGAAAACATTGATATTAAATTTTTAATTTTATTCTTAAACTCATTCTTTCTGTTATATAGAAAATGAATGGGAAAAATTGTTAATATTTATGAAGAAAAGTATATTAATTTTCCACATTAATTAGATACAAAAAAATAAAACCCATATTATATTATATAAATTTTACAATAAAATATTCCTTTACGATTCAAACGAAAATGTGAAGAATATTAAAAAGATGTTTAAAAAAAAAACTAATTTTTAATTTATAATCAATTTATATAAATATTTCATTTCTAAATTTGTATTTAATATTTCATATTAAAAACCTGCTTTCTTATTCTCTGACCGATTCATAACAAATATCTATACAAATACTCACTATGTTTATATATTCTTCTAGATCTATTAAATTAAATTGAATTATTAAAATTCCAAACCGGATGTATATATACGAAACGCTTATTATGGGTTAAAATATTATATATAAAAAAATAACATTTTTATATATTGATTTAAATATTAATATATGAAATAATTAATTTTATTTAATTTAATTGTTTACATATAGACAACATACAATGTCAAAATTATCCAGAGCCGTTAAATTTATAATGGCAATTTGGATAATTGCATTTTGTTTAGCAATACCTCAGGCAATTCAATATGGTGTAGTAGAAATTGCAAATAACGAAAGAATATGCACAGTAAGTTTTATTTATTATATAATTTTCAATGATAAAGGCAATAATATTTGTTTTTTTTTTTAAGTTAGATAAGAATATTCGTGTTAATGTTAATGTCAAACAATTATTTTTTTGTTTTAAAATGTTTGATGTACCTTTTGATGATTTATAAAAAAAAATGTCTGTAACCAATATTAAAAGGATCGTTTTGTAAAATTTAATGAACCAACAATTATTTATTCTACAAAAATTTTTGTACATAATAAATTTGTATGTAAATTATTTGTGTATATACGGTTTCATTTTCAATTAATATATAATAGCTCTATCTACTATATATTATATATAGATATATTCATGTATAATAATATAAATATATACATAATAAATTTATATATAATCGGTATTGCGTCAAATGTTATTGTATTCACCATAGTATTTTAAGGTTTTAAATAATATATTAAAATTAAATTCCAATAAATGCGGCATATACATCACCTTATATATATATATTTATATATACAATAACAGTTTATCATTATTCAAAATCCAACATAACATACACATTTGTATATAGCTGCTGTTTTATCTTTATGTTAATTTACAATATAATATATACCCATATATATATATAGTATAAATAAACAAAAAGGTTTATTATATAAACATATTATGTATGTATACCATAAATATTTGATAAACCGCAATCAATATCGATCATTATATAAATAATAAAATTTATTATATATGTTGATATACGAAGAATAGAATGATATTTATATATATGTATATAGATACCTGGTATATATATAAAAATATATTCTATTTTAGAATATTTTCATGCTAAAAAATTTATTATACAATATTTTTTATTCGAATTTCGATTAAATTACATATTTTATAATCCAAAGTCAAAAATGCAATAATATCAATAACATATTATTAACAATATACTTATATACTGTATGTAACACTAACGAAATTTGTTATGACTATATACCAGACACCTTCAAGCATTTAGGGGCGCTAATTAGAGGGAATTCTTTGAAAAAATTGAATTGAATGTAGACTATTAATATTATATTTTAATTTACATGGATGCTTACATTTGTTATTAAAAATTATTATAATAAAATTTATATATATATTATACATACATAATTGCGAGATGCGAGAATAAACAAAATGGAAAAATATACCAATGTTTTTCATAATATGTATAATATATGTTACGTATATATATACTAAATTATGGTATTAACAGTATATTTAACAAACGTTTCTTAAAAAGAAACTCCGAATGTTCATAAGTTTCTAAAGAATATTTTCTTTTAATTTTGCATCGTGTTTTTTTTTGTTCGTTACTACGGCAGAATCGGTTTAGAGCCCGTAAAACCTCTGAATTCTATTGCCGTGAGCCCGTAACGAAATCACTTAATCAGGTGATGAACCTGCTTAGATGCATTGAATACACTTAAGTGATTTTGGGTGGTAAATCTATTATAATATATGTGGATTCATTTATGAAATTTTGAAAATAAAGCAAACATATGAGATAAAAAAAAACTAAAACAAAATAAGAAAAAATCAATCATATATGTTTTCAAACAATTGTCCAAGTTGCACAGTAGGTGGATTAGTTTTTTTAGATAAGATGAAATGTTTAATTTAAATAACTGATAATCAAAAGTAGGGGGAAATACTAGTTCAGGGAGACTATTCCATAATCTTGCTGTTCTGTTTGGGAAAAATGAATTTCCAAATCTGTTTGTTCGCAAAAAACTAAACTATGATACAGAATATGAATGAGCCTTTTGTGAATTTCTTGAATTATAAGAGAAGTTAATTGGCTCAGGAATTAGCTTAAAAATTTCTTAATGAGCATTCATGGTAATAATACCTATAAAATGTGCACAATGAAGCTACTGCGATCGTCTATGATCCAATGATTCAATGGAATTTGTTATTGTTTCATTTCTGATCAGCGAAATAGCGCGTGTTTTTGGATCCTGTCACTAAACTGCGCATGGTAGTAATTGAGAAATTCTTTCGATCTTCTTAAAAATCCAATGCGACTAGCCGCCTTTTTAGCTGCCATTATTATATTATTACTCCATGAAAAGTTGTTTGACAAAGATATTCCCAAATTTAATAGGTCCTTAGATTGTGGCATAATTGTATTATGCATAATATTGGGTCAACATTTATGGATCGTTTGTTTGAGAACAAACATGCCTTTGTTTTAGATGGATTGAATTCTACTAGAAGTTTATCCTTCCTTCCCCAATTAGATATTGAATCTAAATCTTATTGTTAATTGAGGAAATCATCTTCTGCGGCGAGACTGAATCATTTGATTCGCATTATCGCATTACGATGTAGTTCATACGAAGAATGTAATGTACTATCGTCTGCATTGGACAGTGCATTGGATTTTCTGTTATTTTATTTCAGTAGTTGATAATACTGAAAACTATCGAAAATTTCAATAAATAATGAAAATTTCTTAGCAAATACGTTAACAACGTTTCGAAAAACGTTAACAACGTTTAAATGTCCACATCCACGTCCTTGATTTTGTATCCTTTTAAATAATTGTAATATATATTTTCGCATATAATAATTTCTTTGAATATTTATATGTATATATTTTATCATTAACATTATGATAATATTATATATATATAACAAATTTGTTTATGTTATATTTACGAAATAAAATATAATGAATTATAATCTCTCTTTATGTATATAGTATTAAAATGACAAAACCCTTTTGTATATATATACATTCATATTTTATATTATATATACTATATATACAACATTGTTGATTTTTTCATCTTTTTATTAACAATATTATATATTGTTATATTGTCTATATATATATATACTAATAGAGTGAGGACTCTTTTATTTTCATATATATCCCTGCTTGAATGCATATTAATTTTTAGTAAGTTAACATTTTCCTGAAATTATTATACATTGTTATTAGATAATATATATATTATAGAATGACATGACATTCGGGTAATTATTTTAGTATTATAATATTATATATTATATACATATAGATAGACAATTATTAATATGTTTGTATATATAGTGTCAACGACTAAATATAAATTTATATTCATATTCATATATAATATTCTATCATATATGATTATAGAAACTTACAACGAGCATTAATTTATGTATAATTGTGAATGTATTTATATATATCTATATAATCATAAAAAAAAACTACAATATTTAATTAATATATAGAAAAAGTAGACACAAATTCAATAGGATTTAATTTGCACACATGAAATGATTATCTCTTCGCTATTATTTATAAGTTATTTGATATATTTATCGAACCTTTTTTGTGTGCTATCGCGTTTCATATAAAATAAAACATTCGCGCATATATAGTTTAATAAAATTTTATTATATCTCTTTGATTAAATATTTCTTATTTTGAAATATAAATTTGAAAAGATATGTTGCTGAATGAATATATAAAATAATATTTATTTATTCTTATTATTATTATAACACCTATTGTTTTATTATATAGTGTTATTATGATTAAAAATAAATGCATATTAATCGAAATATATGATGTGTCTGTTCAATAATAAATATTTTCAGAAAAACGATGAAACGATAATAATCAAAATGAAAAAAAAAAAAACAATGTCTTATAATAAAACCATAAATTAATAATAATACAAAGAATATATTTTAGATTATATACCTTTATGTAAAATATATATTATCTAAAGCTATATCAATATATATGTATATATTAAAAAAAAAAACTATATTATATAGTTATAAATATACAGATGTAGACAATGACTTTTCCAAAATAATTCAATCAAAAAAAAAAAAAAAACAAAAGAAAAGCAAAAATGTATAATATCAGCACATATATAAATGCAATATGCATCTTTTTACGAAAAAATATTATATATATATACTTAATCGAATATATATATATATTAGAATGCTTATCTCTGCTATTATAGGATACATATAAATATATGAAAACGACATGGTATATCTATATATGTCGATTACTAATACTTTACAATTTTAATGCCATTATGTCAAAAACTTTCCTTTCTTATTGTTGGTAACCATTTATTTCATTTCAAAAAGTTTTCAATATATATATATATGTATATTGGAAATCTTATAGATTTTAAAATATGTGACAGACTGATTTTCGTTTATAGTCTCACCTCACCTCATTCTATATACATATCTATAATTATATTTATTGAATGACTTTTGAATATATTTACACCTCTACAATAATATTATATATATGTACATAGATTCCAACTATAAAAATATACATTCATTACATATAATTTTACAGATTTTCCACACATTGACAAACAAAATAAAATAAGTTTGGAAAAGTCTTAAATGTATCTTAACACCAGAAAGTTCTTAAAAATTTCATTAAAAATTATCTTTAAAAAAAAATTCAAAAGTAAAATGAAAAAATCACCACATATAGTTTAAATCAAATTTAATTGACAGGAAAATACTAAAAATTAATTTTATAATATTAAACAATTTTAAAACTTAATTTTTACAATTTAATTATCTCAATTTATATTATTTTTATAACGATAAACAAAATTTTACAGAAGCATTTTAAACCAAAAAAAAAAAAACACCACTAGACATAGCAAATATATACCGATAAACAACACGAACGATTTATTATATTTATTCTAAATTGTCTTTAAAAAAAAAAAACATCCATTTAACATTATTATTATTTTCATAGATTATCAATTTATAATTGAATTTGTAAAGATAAAATAATACATAAAAAAAAAACGTATTGTAATGCTTTTGATGTATAATTAAAGAAAAAAAAAACATAACATAACAATTTTAGACTATCATTTTTGTTTTCTCTATACAATATATCTTCAGTTATAAATGAGTTTTTTTTTTTTTTTTGGTATCATACATGTATTTGAAAACAAAAACAAACACATATAATAAATTGATTAGTATCATCATATACATACATATCGCATATACACATTCGGTTATGAAATATATAAAGGATACATCTGAATAAATAATATATTTATTTATTTTTTATAATTTTGATTATGTGGAGTGAGTTATTAGTAAATTAAAAAATTAAATTCAGTAAGTAAAAATATTTAAAAAAAAAAAAAACTATGTTTGTAAAGTTATTTTACAATCTCATCATAATCATCATCGTCATAATTAATACACTAACATGTTTGGAAAGATTATGTCCAGAATGGGATAATCCATTGAATCCAATACATTATCCACATGAAGTATCATGTACATATTATTATAAATGTTCATATGGTAGATTGATTGCACAATCGTGTCCGTATGGTCTGGAATGGAGTGCTACGTATGAACGTTGTGATTGGCCACATATTGCAAAGTGTAGTCAACAAAAAGAAGTTACAATTGATGAATCGCTTACACCAACAACAACAACGATTGACAATATATTTAGTACTGCTCGTCCAATTGTAACAATACGCTATGGTTGTAATCTCGATGATGATCCATGTAATCCAACGTTAACGGAAAACAAGGGCAATTGTACAACATTTTATAAATGTCATTTACAACATTTATATTTATGTTATTGTCCGGACGGTTTTCATTGGGACAATGAAAATAAACGATGTGATTTTCCATTTATTGCTCAGTGCCCGTATTTGACCGAAGATGAAAAACGAACGGTGCGTGCTAAACCTGTCCTATTAACATCGATGATTCGTAATGATAACAGTACCACGCTTACTACTACACCATTTTATTCGTGTCCATTTGATAATGAATTTGTTGTCGAACAACAACGACGTTTAGAATTTTATTGTCGATCACAAAAAAAAAAAACACATTAAAAATGTAAAATAATTTTATAATAAAAATAAAAAATAAATTCACAAGAAAAAATATAAACAATTAAATATAATTTTGTGAATTTTACATTTAAATAAATCTATATTTTGTTTTTTTTTATTCTGATGTAATTCTTTAAACCGACCACTTGTAATTCTCACAAAATTTTGAGGTTGTCCATTCAAAAAAATGCTATGCCGAATATGTTTCTTCGAATCTGAATCTGAAACAAGCAGAATCACATATACATATAATTCAAAAACTTACTTCCGATTCATTTCAATTGATGTTCTTTTTTCATTATCTTATCAGAAAATTGATTTTAATAATACCTCATATTTTTAATTAATTAAATCTAAAATCGTTGTTTTTTCTTTTTTTTGCGTTTTTAAAATGCCATCTGTAAAATCATTTTTTGTTTGCAAAATGAAAATTACTCTATACTTTAATATGTTAATGATAAACTGTCCACCTGGACTATACTATACTTTACTATGGGTACTTTTTACTATGGGTCCACCTCAACAATATGGTTAATAATATTCTCTTCAGTTGAGTTGTTGAGTATATATAGATAAATACTTATAATTTCGGTTATTAGAAGTATTTTCAATATATTTATTTGCGAATGTTAAATGCAAAACAAAAAATATTAATATAAAAACAATGTATACTATATTTACAAAGGCACAAAATTTAAAATAAAAATAAAATAAATATAAAATCGACGATACATGATAATGTAATCTCGCTAAAAATGAAAAACACATAAAAACAATAGAATCAAATTTATAATTATTACCAATCATTTATCTATAGAATTGGTTTTTTTTTTGCAAGATAATATTATTGTGTTTAAATATTTAAAAAAAAATTGTTTTTAAAAATAATGTAAACAACACAATTCAATGGCAGTATATATGTTAGTACCTCAATTAGTGATGATAGCAATTTAAAACATTTTAAAAAGATTTTATAGTGCCTATATGCCATGCCATGAATTTTCATTGCATAAATATGCAAAAATTTATTCTGTGATTTGGGTTTGAATAAAGTGCGACATAAATTTATTGTGAAAAAAAAAAAAAAATGGTGAAAAATATTAATTTTGGTACGTTACATTCATTTCATTTTTTGCATTGTAATAAAAAATTAAATACATTTCATATTTTTTTTTTTTTTTTATAAACATATCGATAGATGTTATCATTACAATTGTTGTACTAATATTACTAATTGTAATCAAAATAAACTGTACAGAATTAACTTGCCCTCCGCATCATGAAGGTGAAAATGTAACTCAAACATTTTTGCCACATGAAAATTGTTCATTCTATTATATATGTGTATTTGGTCAACCATTATTACGACCTTGTCCGCCAAATCTGGAATTTAACATGAATACGTCCATGTGTGATTTTCCGGAAAATGCAAATTGCAGTATACCTATAAAAATTTCCACAACAACATCAACAACATTCAGAACAACAACATTACCATGGGCTCCGCCAACACAAGATCCAGAAGATGAACCAGGGGATACCGAAGAAGAAGAAGAGGAAGAAGATACCGAATGCTCTCTAATGAATGATCCCTGTAATCCAACATTATTACGAGATCCTGGAAATTGTCGGGGATTTTTCAAATGCATTCATTCGGGAACGGAACCAGTATTTTGTATTTGTCCCGAAGGATTACATTTTAATGTGGATAAACAAATGTGTGATTATCCAATATTTGCCAATTGCACACGATCAACAAACATTAAACAAAATCCAAAATTAATTTCGCTAATTGCTGCAAAAAATAAATATCCATCAACGCCACCACTTAAAGATTCGTGCATTTATGACGCTGAACGTCCTCAATTTATGCGAACATTTTGGTTATGTGGAATTAGAAAATTTAAAAACAAATTTTTTTAATTATTAAATTAATTGACGCGATTTTGTAATTTATAATGTATATATATATATATAGTATATGTATTATCGGAAAAAATTAATAAATTAATAAATGTTTTATTAAATGTTATTGGTATTTATAGATAATTATTAATTTTTATACCAGAAATTAATGTCTGCATTTTTTTTTATTAAAACAACAAAAGTAATTAAAATAATATACGATAATTTGTAAATAGTGACATCAACAAGTATTTTATTATGAATATAGTTTATTTTTTCAAGGCGGTGACAATTTTTAATCATTGTGAGAATATATAGGATCCTGATCCGTAATAAATCCATTAATTTGTTTTTTTTTGTATCTTCATTAATAATTGAATTATCATTCAAGGGCATGAATTGCACGTTTACAAGTAATATTAACCATAATAATTCTATTCTAATCTGCTCTAATCTAAATATGACTAAAATAGTATTTCTTTTTTCTATCAAAAATTAACCTATAAAATATACTCCTAAAATGGATATCTATATTTATTTTTTTGTTTACTTATATAATAAGTATTTCATTATTTGTATTATGTGATATTATTTCATGATTGGAAAATAAACCTCTATAATATCGTATATATTTTTGCAAATTTTCTATTTTTGTTTTATATAGAAATGATTCTGATATATGGATGGTTAATGTTATATAGTACACTGATATATGATATATGAATGTATCAAAAGACAATTCCACCAACGTTTAAAATATATACGCTTTTACTTACTAGACACCACACATAAAAAGTTTTGAGACTAAAACCATATATATATAGTATTAAAATTTTCTCATATAGAAAATGATTTTCAAATTTTTTCAAATAAAAGTTTTGCTGCTCCGTGGATATATATTATTATTAATAGTTAGTAGTTGTTTTTTTATTACATTGTTTTGTATGTATAATAAGGAAATAAAGTTTTATGATGGTTTATGAAAATTCGTTATATCAATAATTGGATATTCAATTTTCTTTATTGAATACAAAAAAAAATGTTTTTTTTTTTTTATCGGATGATATACAAAACTTAATCGAATCAAATAATAATAAAATATATATATATTTGGTTTATAGATATATTTATTGATAAAATGATATATTCTGAAATATAACAAATATTATATAACAATTTTTCTTTTTTGGCAACATATTATTGTATATTGATTAAAATTTTATGTTGCCAAAAAATATCGATTTTCACTTCTTTATGGTTAAAAAAATAAAAAAATGTATTTGTTTTCTTTATATTTACAAACACATATCACATATTTATCTAATAACTTTTTACATTTACAATTTCTCTACAATTTTTTTTATGTTTTCAGATGAAAAATATATTAGTACGACATACATTTGAAATATCAAGTTTTTTATTTTTTGTGGGACCAATGACACTAATTTGTATATTATATGTATTAATTGGTGTTAAATTAAGAAAAAGTAAAATTTTACATGGTGTTAAACGTAATGGATCAGATGTACGTCAAGGGGTGACCGGACAAACGAGAGTCATTCGTATGTTAGGTATATACATATTATATATTATATAGATATTAACAAATATTTTTAAATCAGATTGAAGTATAAATATAAAACGCACACACATAACATTTCCAATTCGGATTGAAATTTTTTTTTTAAATTAAGAAAATCCTTTGTAGTTTATTATTTAACGTAATGATTAATATACCAATATTAATATTAAAATATGTTCCAATTTAACCGATAATATTATGAAGGAATTAATATGGTAAAATGAATAAATATAAAAACTTTTATTTATTATTTTCCATTATCATTATCTATTCAGAAAAACATTTATTATTAAAAAAAAAAATCTATAAGATAAATATTTAACTTTTAAAATATATAAATACAACATAAATATATGTAGTTGTATATAGACTTTATTATAAAAACTAATTTTGTCTATATTATTATATCTTTTCTATCCCCATTTATTATATATAAAATATACTACATATAGTTGCTGTAGTTGTTGCATTTTTTCTTTGTTGGGCACCATTTCATGCACAACGTATTATGGCTGTTTATGGAAAAGTATCGGAAACAAAAAGTGAAATATTCCGTGAAATTTATATGGTTTTAATGTATATATCGGGTGTATTATATTTTTTGTCAACATGCATTAATCCATTATTATACAATATAATGAGCCATAAATTTCGTGATGCATTTAAGGTAAGTTTTTCTATTCATTTTTTTTACATATTTTTATTTAGTTTTGTTGTCATATATATAAGATACATGTGACTTTGTCATGTGTTTTTCTGTTGGAAAATAATTTGTATATATATATACAGTATACACGTTAATCTTCTATATACATGAACTTACAATACGTATATACATATATCATTTTTTTTCCTCCTTTACAGACATTATGCTTCCTTAATCATTATCATAATTGTAAACTCAAGGAATAATACTCTATATGAAAAAAAATTACTTTATTGAAAATGTTTTAAACCAAAAAAAAATAAATTTTTTGCTATACAACCAACAATCTGCGGTTTTAGCGTCCAACAACAGACTTCTGTTGTTAGTTTCTTAATTTGTGTCTTTTACGGTGTCGGTATAATTAGCCGTACGACCAACCGCAAGCGGAAAATACAACTCTGTGTTAAAATTCAGATTCGAAAAATAACCGAAAAACACAAAACATATTTTATGCATTCAGTATAGGATTCGAACCCACGACCCCAAAATTTCGTTAGAATTTTTTTGGTTGGCATTTTTAACATTTACACCACAGAGTTGTATAGAAAATGTTTTAGTATGTATATATATATATATGAAATAATTTCAGGTATATATGAATGTTTAAAAAAAACATACATTTAACAACGTGGTATGATTAAAATTCGCATAGCGTTTATAAAAATTGCATGTGTGTTGCATTAGTGCACTCTTATTGTGATTTTGATAATGGATTTTAAAATATCCAATATACAGATTTAATAGTTTGGATATTTCCCACAATAAACTTAACTGTACGCGGTAACAATTTCCGTATTTCAGCATAAATATTTTTTTTTAAATGTGAAACTGTAAGTCAAACAATTTTACAATAAATATAATTTAACATATCGTATGATATGATTATTTATAAGATGATTCCACCTATTTCTTCTTGTTCTATATACCTATAGATTAAGGTCAATATAATAGATATCAAATGATGATTAAAAACGAAACAAAAGATGACAATAAAATATATATACTAAACAAATTATTTATGATGTGTAGAATCATTATATATATATATATAGTGATTGATTACTTGAAGTCTTCCTTTTTATATAAATGGAATCATTTACAGAACAGAATATAACAGAACATCCTTTTACTTATTTCTTATACTATATAAATACAGGTCATTTTTTGAAACCTTTGGTGTACCAAAATTAAGATATTTTCTTATTTAAGATCGGTGGATCCGTGGATCTCAATGAATTAATTAATTGAATTTAATCTTTATTATGAATATTAATTGATTTATCAAAATTGATGAAATTCTCTCTATCGAGGTTTATTTTATAAAATAAAATGTTTTTTTAACTGAATTACTATCAATATATCGATTTTGATATTCATATATATATAGGGGAATTATTTTAACGAATTCGCATTCGTATTTTATATATCCAATTCTTGTAAGTCATTGGTCATTGATATATGCGTATATATAGACAAATATATACATAAAGGAAACATTATATATATAATGTATATGTGGATGATAATAACGATAATAGACGTAAATATGGGATGTTCAAATAAAACATTATTATAAATTATACAAATATCTTTGATAATAAATTCATATATATATAATGTTTAAGAAAATGATAAATATGACAAGTGATTTTCTGACATGTATATCTATTATTGCATCCTATGATGCTGCCATATGATATATATGACAAAAAAAGGAGTATATAGGCAAAAAAAAAGGCCCAAATGAGAATTTTGTAAAAGATATAAAAAAGTAAAATTTTTTCTTTGTTAATTTTTGGATGATTACATTTATTTATTAAAAATAATTTGTACATATATAGATAAAAATAAAACTAAAAATAGCATCTGACGCATATTTTTATTACATATAGCCGACAAATTATATAAAATTCAAACTGTATAGATATTATCATGTATACTTATATGTATTATAAAGCAAATTTTATAAATTTTCAAATTTATTATTTAGAAAATATATCGAAATGTAATTTAGGATAATTTGATGCAATTATAATAAGCAAAAAATTCATCAAAATACGCGATTATTTATGTTTTTTTTTTTTTTTATTTTTGCTTTATTATAAAAACTATAAATTAGTTTTTAAAAAAAAAAAAACCATATATGAAATGCGATTAAGAATTGCAAATTGTATCTATATAGTATACCATATATTATATTAATAATAATAATAAATAAGGAAACAAAAAAAAATAAATTGTATTTTGAATAATAAATAATTTATTTAATTATAATAATGATTATATATTCATTAATTTTTTTATTTAATTTATAAAACAAATAAAATATAATTTTAAAACATTAAACATTAAAATGTAACCAATTATATATTGACCCGAAATTATATTATTATATATATGTATATATGGTAGATATTTGACCATTTTGAATGTAATACGTTAACTTTTAAAGTTGAAACAAAATATGATGTTGATGATGATTATATTGCAACTTAAAAATACAATTATAATAATTTTTGAAAAATAAAGTAATTATCTTTTCTGACCGCTATACTTCTTGAAGTCGTTGTAATTGGTCATGATATTACACCCTATATAATGAATATATGATTTATGACAAAAATTTAAAGATTAAAGATTTAATAAAAACTGAATTATCTATTGCCTTTCTTATTCTATTGATTAATGTGACTCGTGATCAATCGCATAGATCATTGATAGATAAATTATCTGATTTTTAAATTTTAATTATATGGATTAGTTTGACAAAACCCCACAATAGTATAAATAAAAACATCTTGTTAACAAACAAGGAAATCTTAATCAATATCTTCATATAACTATTCATATATCTATATTATATTTACATATTATTTGATTTGTTTTTCTATTCTATTAATTTATAGATCCTATCAAATATAATAGTTTATCAATTTCGTTTGTTTAATGACAATATGCTTAAAATCTGTAAGAATTATATAATATATAGTTTTATTTGTATGACATTTTATTTCTTTATATAATAAATACATGTATGATGAAATTATATTGTTATAAAGGGTGATTTTTTAAGAACTATAGGAAAGTTTTTCAAAAAAAAAACACATAAAATTCCGAAAAATGCTAGAAATCTTTATTTGAATCGATCCATATACGGTCCATATAATTTAATGTTTGAAGATTATTTCATACAAATGTTGACTTTGACTGCGCCTCAAATGGTCCATCCGCTTAGTCCAATTTAGGCATACTCTTTCCAACATTTCAGCCGGTATCTCACGAATAAATGCTTCAATGTTGTCTGTCTTCCAATGCGTCAATTGAAGCGGGCTTATTGTCTAATATAGACATGAGCTTTAACATAGCCCCACAAAAAATAGTCTAAAGGCGTTAAATCGCACGATGTAGGCGGCCAATTGACCGGCGGTCCCGAACGTGAAATAAAATGTTCACCGAACTCGACTCTCAATCCATTGTCCATTGTTGCGCGTGCTGTGCGTGGCATGTGGCACCGTCTTGTTGAAACCACATGTCATGCAAGTCAAGCTCTTGCATTTTAGGCAAAAAAAAGTTGGATATCATCTCACGGTAGCGCTCATCACCACACAGTTACATTACGATTCGCATCATCTTTGAAGAAGTACAATGGTCCAATGATGCCACCAGCCCATAAACCGCACCAAACTGTGACTTTTTCTGGATGCATTGGTAGCTCTTGCACACTTCTGGATGATCTGGATGCACACTTCTGGATGATATTCACTCCAAAATCGACAATTCTGCTTATTTACGTACCCATTGAGCCAAAAATGAGTTTCGTCGCTGAACATAATTTCGTCGCTATATGAACTTTCTTATCAGAGCACGCATTTTGATAAAAAAAATTCAATAATTTGCAAGCGTTGTTCGTTTGTAAGACGATTCATGGTTAAATTATAGACCAAACTGAAGATGTTTGATAGTGTGAAACAAAACACGAAACGTGCGTTAGCTGTTTAAACCAGTGTTGCCAAAAAGATAATAGCTAAAAAATTTCGATTTAAATTTATAATAAATCATAAAATTCTGTTTTTGAAGGTTTTGTAAAGATTTTATAAAAATAGTAGTTGAACACTCCTTTTTTATGACTATTATAATTTCATTTCAGAAACATCTTAAAATGTTTACTTTTATTAATATATTAATATTAATAATGTGTAATTTATCATTTCAATAAATATTATATTATCATATCTTTTTATTTCGTTTTGTTAAATAATATCGAATATAATAATAATTGAATAATAAAACATTTCAATTATATAAATGCATTTAAACATGAGATAATATACATATATATAGTTTATTACCTTCTATATATCAGATCAGTTATCATGTATATATAGAGTTCATTCAAACATTCATCGCCTATATTGCACATATACATATATATAGAGATACAAAAAATAAATTTTACTGATTATATATATATATATATATATATTAATTCTTTTACATGGAAATTGTGATCAATGTAATCTATCATATATTTTTCACATTAATCATGTATAGTATATTATTTTCATATTATCATATATACATATATATTTTTCTTTTTCTTATAAAATCAAAAAGTTCAACTATTCAGCATTCAACATGATTTCGTATACAAATTATATGTGTCTGATGCAATTCGCATTTTTTTTTTTTGGTTACATTTATATATTTTTATCTTATTATATTATAAAGTTATCATTTATTATTATATTATATATTTATGGTTGCAAAAAATAAAAAACACTTTATTCCCTTTTTGTTGTTGTTGTTGATTTTCTATTTTGAAGTTTATTTTATAGTATAGTATAGTATAACAAAACAACTTTTTATATTATATTTTTTTTCATTATAAATTTTCACTATTTTGATACATCATCATTATATATTCGTTCAATGTTCAATTTCTATATGTATATAAGAGTCTTTATTAGTATTATTATATAAAAATGTTTATTTAGCATTTACTAACTGTATATTATATATCATTTATAAATTCCTAGAGAAAACTATTTGACTATATCCGGACAGTAGCACTGTACATGAAATAATTGATCATTAATTATAGTATAGAATTATTATATTATATAGGATTAACTATATTTTATGTCAATTTTACTCTGTGGTGTTCGAATCATATAATGGGGACATAAAATTCGTTTTGTGTTTTGTTTTCAGTTGCATATTTTTTCATGCAATTGATCGTACGGATATATTATAATGACCGCGACACCGTAAAAACAACCAATTATAAAAACCAACAATATACCACTTTTGTCGAACGCTAAAACCAATCGTCGGTTGTAATTTATAAGTGATAATTTTGTTTATTATTATATATAAATCAATATTATAAATTTTACCAGAACAAAACACAAAGGGGTTGAATTCGTTGAATATTTATAAGAATCTCATATATAGATATTATCAATATTATATATAATATTCAATGAATGTCATTGTGAAATTAAATGAATTTCCATATATATTTATATTTATAATATATACCTATATAGTCCTATATATATATATATATATATATATATATTCTGTGAATTCAGAAAGTAAATAGAAATATTACCAGAATAAACTATTTATATATATATATATATATATATATACAAATATAGAAATTAAAACTCAATGAATATATTTCAATAAATATGCGTATAAATATTCAGTCCATACAAAAACAAATCACATAAATTGAGAATTTTTTTGTGATAAAATTGAATTATTTCTATATATTATATATATATTGATGTTATACGATTCATATGTTATGTATATATTGAATAATTTACAATCATTTTACTTGATGGAACTATCTGAAAAGAAAATATCTATATCAATATGTAGTTAACAAATTAACTATTTTACTTTATCATATATCAAAATAAATGAATATATATATATATATATATATATAGCTTTTCATTATAATTTCAATTTTTTATACCAATTGCAATCCAAATCAAACCTTTTATGAATTTAATAAAATTATTGTGAAGTTGGTTAAATTTTCCATTGACTCCGACTCCAGTTACGAATAAAACAGAATTTTATATTTTATCAAGCGATTTTTTTAAATGTAAAAACGAAAATAAAAATGAATGAATTAATAATGTTAATAATAATATGAATTAATAATACACCTTATAATATAACTCTGTATGGTGTAAATGTTAAAAATGCCAACCAAAAAAAATTCTAACGAAATTTTGGGGTCGTGGGTTCCAATCCTATACTATGAATGCATAAAATATGTTTTGTGTTTTCGGTCGATTTTTCGAATCTGAATTTTAACACATAGAGATGTATATTCCGCTTGCTGTTGGTCGTACGGCTAATTACCGACACCGTAAAAGGCACAAATTAAGAAACCATAACAACAGGAGACTGTTGTTGGACGATAAAACCGCAGATTGTTGGTTGTATAGCAAAAAAATTTATTTATTTTTTATATTGATTTTAATAAAATAGAATAATTGTATATGAACTATATAAGTAAAAAATTAAGATAATTTTCTATAAACCATATATGAAAATATAAAGAGGAATGCATTCATATATACATATATTTATAAGTAAATATATATAATATACCTCAATTCATTCATTCATATATATATACAGACTCAATAAGAAAACTATATACAGTTTTCTTATTGAATAAATAACCTATATATATATTTTTATTTGAAATCAATACAGGATATGATATACCCATTAAAGTAAAGTAATTTGTGATGGTATCATAATTGAATTCATTTATCTGGCGAAAAAATTCGATTTCGATTTTGAACACGAAAAGTTTTATATCAATTATATAATATAACGATAAAAATAGCTTTAAATTTCTATATAAATTGTATAAAAAAATAATTAAGACGAATTCACCTCTTCATTTGGTATTTTAAATATAAATCCACGCAGGCATTAAAAACACAATTCCAAACATATATATATTAAAATTTTATAATCAATAAAAAAAAAGATATGTTATTTAAAAATTCAAGGTTTTATTTAAGTATCGATATATATGTCGACCCATAAATAACTCCATGATCCTCACTGTTTTGAACGAATTTTATATCTACCTTATGTACAATACTAAAACCATTTTGTTTAATGGGTTGCATATAATATATATGCTTACATAATAAACATCGTAATATATTATTATTTATATGGAAAATGGTGAAAACATTTTCCCATTCATTTACTTTTAATCGTTTTTTTTTGCAGTAATGTTTTCTTTCCATCGCTTCGTATATAATATATATATATATATATATATTTTTCAATTGATTTTTATGTAATCGATTCTTTACCGCATTTATATATGTATAGCTACTCCATAAACATGTTCATACATATGTTTATGTATATATATATAAATATAATTGATAATTTCTGATGCATTTGATATGAAGAATGAATGGATTTTCTTTCATCAAAATATGTATATATATATATATGCAGCAGAATATATATCATATATTGTATTGTATCTATATAAGTATATAGAACATCATCTTATTATATTCGCATTTTGATTAATGAACATTTTACACAAAAGGAATGAAGTCAGGCAGTATAAAAATCAATGTTCTGTTTTATATCAATGTGCATGCATATACATATATACAATGTTAACTTTAAAATATATTATATTTATACAAGAATATCTACTTTCAATTGGATTTTATATTGTTTATTATTACTATATATACATGTGTATATGTATATATTACGATGATGCTGATATTAAATTTATAATGTATATATTCGATAATTATAAAAACTTATTCAATCAGACTTATGTAATTTTTTGTTACAATATATAGAAATTTTATTTCTTAAAATAAAAAGAAAAAAAGAAAAATTGCATTCGTTTTATATCGTAAATTCATGCTGATGATGATTTTCTGATAAATGAAAATGGTAAATTTTATTTTGCCGTACAATTGATGATTTTTTTTTTAATTTATAATATAATTAAATTATATACTTGACTTTTTAATAATTTAATTTCTTTCTTTGCATAATAATTGAACACAATGTAATTTGATAAATTAAATAACATATATATATATATATATATATATATTTGATGATATCCATCCTATCTATATATATATATATATATATATATATATGTATATTTAGGATACTTGAATATTGGATTAAGAAAAACATATGTCCATATATATATACACTTGGCTTTTATATAATGATATTAAATCAATCTTTGGTTTGTTAAAGTATATACAATTCCTAAACAAATATACACAGTTCTTTGTGGGTTTATAATTCATACACCCAATTCATTTTGGGGTTTTTTTTTCTATATATACTAAATATATACTTACTTATATATATATTGTACAGCTTAAAAACACATTTATTACAGATTATTTATAGATAAATATTTAGTATTATTCGGATTCATATAAAATATATTTGGTTTAAATTTATCCAACGATAATGGACGTATAATAATACGTATCTATATATTTTTATTTCTATTTCAAACTTATATTTATATATAATATATAGTATAGGTGTAATATAACAATTTTTATATAGCCATCGCATAACTAATAATATATATATAATTCACCATTGAAATCGTATATTCATTTTATTGTCAAAATAGAAATATACTAAAATAGACCATTTAAGATTCTTTAAAAAAATATAAAATATCATATTTTTTATGCATTCAATTCTAAACGTCACATTGAAAACTTTTTTTTTTTATATTAGTGTATATAAGAAATCCCTTAACAATAAATTTGTTTGTCAACAATCGCAGAAGAATTCATATATCTATATATACTTTGTTATTTGGTATGCAAACTATAAACGCTTATAATAAACATCACCTTAAATGAGCATATATATATATATTGCATTCATTGTTTTGTGATTGATTCAATATAATTTATTTTACTTCAATTTTATTTCATTTGTGGTGTAGTAAATATTTAACTGTATACATAATAAAATATATATATATATGTATTTATTTATCCAAATTCAAAATAATCAAAAACAAAAAAGATAAATAAATAATATATATGTATCATTTATTTTATGCGAATGTAAATGACGGTTTTGTGGTGTAATATATATATATATATATTTTGAAAATAATAAAAAAAAAAAAAAAGAATGGATCATTTCAAAAAGTTATTGGATGGACATGACACATGATAAATTTTATTTGAGATAATAACAAATGGTGGTAATATATATATATAGCTTGTCCTAATAAATATATAGTATATATATATATGGCAAAATTGACTATATTTTTGACAATGGTCTTTGGGGGTATATATGAAATTTATATATATATATATACGTTTGACATTCACGAATATATATCTATATATATACATTATTTATATTATTTATTTATAGACGAAATCAATATAAAGTTAACTTCTTACACACGCATCTTTTATTGGATTTTTTACATCATTTATTGTATTTTGTTTAATTGCGTAAATCTGGGTTAATTCTATAAAAATGTTCAGATGTAACCCGCAATACGTTTTATATGTTAACTATAAAATTTTATGATAATTAGAAAAGAGTCACAGCTCGCACGCAGGTATTTAATCAAAATAAAATACATAAATTCAAAACTGCCCATTTTCACTTTATCATTTGTATATATTATATACTTTCTTGGTATCATTTATAGATATATATCTATATATATAATGAATTGAAAGAATTTTGTTGAAAAGTATTTTTGTTTTTATGATTCCCTTTATTAAAAGTGATGTTATATATATATATATATATATATATATATATATATATATATTATTTGATAGTTCACTCGAAAACTATTCGTATTGGTATATTCTTTTAAAAAAAAAAAAAATCATTAAAATAAATGTGAGCTCTTTACGATATAGCGAAATGTAATTTGCAATAAAAAATAATTTTCCATTATCATATCGCAAATCGATAAATCGTTATTAAATTGAAAAAAGAAAATGTATATTATTATATAATGTTATTTTAATGATATGGCACTTTAATCTTAAACATTTTCTTTATAAATTATTTTCGCATATATAATATACAAAAAAAAAATGATGTTAATTAAATTGATTTCATTAAAAGATTAGAAGATATACAAATTTTTAAAATAGTTTAATAACAAAATATAAAATTGAAAAACAAAAACAAATTTTAAATGTAATCCTCTGTGTATAACGTATGTATCATAAGTAGCTGGACAAAATTCAAACGCGGCAAAACATGGGCAAATATGCTTCAATCTTTACAAAATTTTTTTTGTGATTCCTCTCAGTATTCAACAATCATATTCAATCAGTATTACATTTGAAATCAATATGAAAGTATGTGAATAAAATCATTTGCGATCACGCGGATTTAAATTGCTTGGACAAGAAGATAAAAAAATACGTTTTGCGACATTACGGAATTTTGTCCAGCTACTTATGATACATAGGTTATATATAATTTTAATCGCCTTGTTTTTAATTAAATAAATCGTTATATTACTGCACTATTGTATTTAGAAAATACGTTAAATTTTCATATAGTATTCCAGTATCAACTTATTTGTATAATTTGCTAAAAATACTATATCAGTTTTAATTTTAACAATATGATAAATATTGTGTAGGAATTTATAGATAATCACCACAATTGAATTTCAATCATATTATTTCAATTGAATTTCATATTTTTTAAAAACTTTTACAATTATTCATATATATTTATATTTAAATTTATTTTACATTTGCGAGTATATAATATATAATATTAATTATATAACGAATAATGCACATATATTCATTTAATTCCTAAAATAAATTTGAATCAAATTAATTATATTATTATAACTATATTTATGTATAAAATGTTTCTATTCAATTTTATTATATCAATTTATGGTATATGTATTATCACCTGAATATTATAATCAGAATCGCATAATATAAATGCAAAATAAATGATAATGCAATATTACTATATATGTGATATGTGAATCATAATATATTGAATACCCGCATATGCATATACAGGGTGTTCTAAATGGTACCAGTTTCATATCAGGCAATGATTTTATGATGAATTCTCCACCTTACGTTGTAATTACGCAATTAATCAGCAAAAATTATATACTTATTTCATGAAATATTCCACTTTATTCTCTATCTCGTTATATATAACACAAAACTTTAAAAAATGCAACATCTTTAGAAATAATTTGCATACATATATTATTATATGAATTGTTCAGAATAATAGAACACTATAATTATAGAACATATAGAGATGAGAGATCATATGTGAATATAGAATATATGTATATACAGAAATACAAATAAATATAAGTATCCCCAATATGTAATAATATAACCAATATATAACTGATAATATATATAAATTTTCTGCTTTTCTGCTTATATAAAAATAACAATTATAGCATTTGATTCTAAATTCACAGATGCATTTAATGTTTCTAAAATATATGCGGTTTTAATGTATTCTTTTTGTCTCTGTTCCGTGTATATATATATATATATATATATTTAATTTATATCTATATATATACATATAGAAAGTCAATGCAAGTTATCGGATTTATTATATATAATGGACGGTATTATACATAGATATGGATTCCATTTAGTTTTAATTAAAAATAATTGATAATTTGTTTTTTTTAATTTTTCGTTTTAGAAATAATTTAAAAATATCCAAACAGAATTTAATAATAAAATGTTATTATTACATTTCTTGCGATTGTAAATTACATATATAGTTCAATTCAGATTTAATATAATAGAATATTATTGTTTATTTATCCATTCTAATATATGATGTATATTGTGATAATAATAATAACATCACCGGCGTGGTTATCTTAATATGTAATTTGTTCGTATATATATTATATATACATTCTATGTAAAGAATACACACAACCGGAGATCTTTACATATATCAATGTATATACATATATAATAAACGTATTACAATTTGTAATGGAAAATTTAATGGATATACATTTTGTTACACCGTATATAAATAATAATGACTCTTTAATATACGGTCATAACTTTTTATTAAAATAATCTATTATTTTATTATATGCTGTACAGACTATTGTATATGGATACGTTTCTCCTTTTTTATTTATTATAAATTTTTGTCATGATTTTTGTTATATATATTTACGATTATCTTTAATTGAATTTCAAATTTGATTATCTTTTTCTTCCATAACATCCATAGTGATTTGGTTAATATTAAATTTTTTATTGTTAATTCTATATATACCTACATTTACATTTTAATTAGAAAATATAATTAGTAAAGTGAAAAATAGAATCGTAATATATAGATATTATTGAAAGTATATATATATATATAGGAAGATATATGAAAACTCTCAAGATGAATTCATTATTTTTAAATGGTAAAACGATATTTTAGATATTAAAAAAAAAAAAAAAAGGAATGTAAAACGTATATCTACCATACATATATATATTCTTCATATTCAAAAATACAAAAAAAAACGTTTCGTTCATTACAATTGATACATATAATAATACAATAAAATTTAAATGTTTATATGAAAATATATTACCAATTATAATTCTTTGTTTTGTTTTTTTTTTTCTTATATATAACATATATATCAACATCACAATTTCGTTATATATTAAATATCCCATTTAAAATCAGTTAAAATCAACCAGTTTGTTTTGAGAACGTAATGTAATATTTATATAACCTTATATATGTTTATAAATATATAAATAAAATATTCCTATATGTGAAGAATGAAAGTTCAGATATGATATGAATATATAACAAATATATATACTCGCATATATATATATATATATATATATATAATAAGATATACTTATTTATTATACAGTTTTTCTTTTTATAGATTTTATGTTAAAAAAAAATGATCCCTTTAATAAATATGAATATTTCTATATATATATACTTATTATATAAAGGGTGATTTTTTAGCTATTATCTTTTTGGCAACACTATGGTTTAAACAGCTGACGCACGTTTCGTGTTTTGTTTCACTGTCAAACATCTTCAGTTTGCGGTCTATAATTTAACCATGAATCGTCTTACAAACGAACAACGCTTGTAAATTATTGAATTTTATTATCAACATGCGTGCTCTGTTAAGAAAGTTCATCGCGACGAAGCTCATTTTTGGCTCAATGGCTTGGCTCAACGTAAATAAGCAGAATTGCCGATTTTGGAGTGAATATCAGCCAAAAGCATTGCAACGCAGCTACCAATGCATCCAGAAAAAGTTACAGTTTGGTGCGGTTTATGGGCTGGTGGCATCATCATTGGACCGTACTTCTTCAAAGATGATGCGAATCGTAACGTAACTGTGAATGGTGAGCCCTACCGTGAGATGATATCCAACTTTTTTTTTTGCCCAAAATGCAAGAGCTTGACTTGTATGAAATGTGGTTTCAACAAGACGGTGTCACATGCCATGGAGAGGCGAGTTCGGTGAACATTTTATTTCACGTTCGGGACCGCCGGTCAATTGGCCGCCTAGATCGTGCGATTTAACGCTTTTAGACTATTTTTTGTGGGGCTATATGTTAAAGTTCATGTCTATACAGACAAGACCGCTTCAATTGACGCATTGGAAGGCAACACATTGAAGCATTTATTCGTGAGATACCGGCCGAAATGTTGGAAAGAGTATGCCAAAATTGGACTAAGTGGATGGACCATTTGAATCTTCAAACATTAAATTATATGGACCGTGTACTATTGATTCAAATAAAGATTTCATGTATATTTTTCTGAATTTTATGTGTTTTTTTTTTTTTTTTTTGAAAAACTTTCCTATAGCTTTTAAAAAATCACCCTTTATATGATTATATATTATATATATATATATGATATGATTGCTAGATAATGAATATATATATATGGATAATATCATACATAATAATATGGTAAAAAATATATACATATATTCGACTATATATATTATATAATAAATATATTCGGTAAATATATGTCTGTTATACATCGTTAGGAATAAATGGTAAAATTTCCTCTTATTATTTTTATACATCATTGAAATATGAGTAATATCGTAATATATACAAAAGAAAAACCTATTTAAAGTGTAAAAATATGTAACATATATATTCGCATATGTATAGTATATATATGTATATAAATTTGGGAAACGCAGAAATATTAATAACCGCCGCATATACATAAAATGTTTATATTATATTATATAGTGCGACGGGTTCATTTTATATATTATATTAACTTATATATCATGACCTAAATTTCCATATTTTTATTTCAACATTTTGGTTTATTAAATAAAATTGGTGCTCATATTATATATATATTATTGTAATATATTAATGGAAGTATTTATTTATTATACTTTATTTATTTAGGAAAACAAAATATCGTATATAATAATTAAATTAACAGCTAAACTTTATATGAATCACAATAACTATAAAATTTTATTTATATTGGGTTTTTAAGGCAATAAAGAACTAAATTAAATCTTAACTAAATTAAATATGCTCATTATATAAGAACGCATATATATTCACTTTATATTATATACAATAAAATGATAATATATTAAAATTATATTTGCGTATGGTATATACAAAATTCTGTAATTTATATACCTATATAAAATACTTAAAATAATTCAAAAAAAAAAAAAAAAAATTTGAATAATAACTAAATAAAAAAACAACAACATTTTTTTTAAATTATGACTTATTATATATCAAATTTATTATTTTTTTTTTTTTAAATTATCAAATTTAAAAAATAAAACACAAAACACCTCCGCATATACATAGAAACACTCTTTTGAATTTTGTCAAATTTTTATTGTCTTTTTGTCTATATTATTCAATGTATAATATACCTACATTTCATTTCCAAAAAAAACATATCCTTTTAATTTTATATATTCTATACAAGCACCCACACATACATTTGTATACTAAAATATTCATATTTCAAATATATATACATAAAATATAAATAATATAGATATATATTTCATTGTACAAATGAAAAATAAAAAAATTTGTATTTTTTTTTATTTTTTTACATTTTTACTTTTGTCCTAATTCAGGTCTATTACTTAGAACCATGTTCTAATACTAATGCTAATAATAATAATAATAATAATAATAATAATAATAATAAGGTATAACATTATATAAATATAAAAGGTAAAATAATATGTATTTTAATGCGAATTCTTACACATAAAATGTATATTTTATTTTAATTTTTTGTATATAAATTTTACTTATTCTTTATTTTTTTTTTTTAAACAATGCATTTTTTATATATTATATATGTTTTCTTATATATACATATGTAGTTTTTATCAAAATTAAACAAAAAAACACGTCTATTATAAATTACAGTATATACATTATATAAAAGTTGTTGAGATCCTGAAACGCATTTCTATATATTATTTTTGTGTAGAATGAATTAATTTTTTTTTTTTGTATGTTACTTCTATAAATATAATAATATACAAAGTTAATTCTTTTAAGAAATTTTTTGATATAAAAATATCTTTAGTTAAAAAAATGTATCCTTTTGAATTGGCTTGTATAAAGTTATATGTATTATTTGACTATATATAGGATTAGATTAGACTAAATATCTATGGTATTATATAAAGGAATTAAATAAATCTACAGATAAAAAGTTAAAAAATTTTAAAGTAAACTTTTCCCGTATATATTAGATAAATAATTTTCATTTGAATGGGTATATACGCGCCCGCAGTTAATATATACACATATATAAAACTTTAATTTATTATCAATAAATTTCTTCATTTTCATTTTAAATTTGTATTTTTATTTTTTACTTTTTTGCGGTAAATATATTCTAAATAAAATTAGAAAATTTTTATTTTGTATTGTTTATTGTTAAATTACCATTTTCCATTTCCTTTATATTATTATAAAGCACAAATTATATATATATATAAAAAACCAAACCGCACACGTAAAACAATAATATAAAAGCTAATCAATATAATTTATTGACAGGTACACTAATTTTTCTTCTTCAACATATATATAGATACGTATATATAATAATATATGATGTATATATTGTAGTTATACATTACATTTATAAAATTGTAAATTTATTTATAATGTATTTTTTTTATGTGAAGTGAAGATTTTTATTTTTTAATGGATTATTTTTTTTTTATATATACATAAAATGACTTTAATAGATTTGGAAAACTTTAAAATAACATAATAAAAAAATTTTTTATGGTATTTTGTTTTCTATGTATAGTATAATTTGATTGTATTTTTCAGTTCAGTTAATTTATATAAAAATTACATATATGATTGAAATGGATTTAGGATGAACTATATATAGGATAAAAACATTTTAATGAACTATATATGCGGAAATAAATATATACATATAATGTGAACGTATATAAAAGCTTACATATCCTTAATATTATTGACATATTACGTGTAGGAATTAAAATGCGGATTTAGACAGACGGCGCAACTAGCGTTGAGTGTATCGGAACACACCGCGGCCATTTTCTTTTTTTTATCTGTCATTAGGCTATACAATTTCAGTATATGTCATTTCATTAAAGTGTAAACAACAAAGCTTTTTTTTTTTTGCTTCGAATATGTCGAAACACATGCCAAAGAAAAAGTTGTTTTGGGGGGAACCAGTTTAATAACTTTCTTTAATTTGAAGAAAACCGCTGCTGAAAGTTATCGTTTGTTGAAAGTTGAAGCTTATGGTGGACATGCTCCAGTTCAAGCAACTGTAGTGAACGATGGTGTGTACGCTTCCGAAATGGTGATTGGAAGACTTGGAAGACAAAGAACGGCTGCAGGTCAGCCAAAAAAATTTGAAGACGAAGAATTGCAAGCGTTATTGGATGAAATGATCGTGTAGAACGCAACATTAACTTGCAATGGCTGTCGGAATGTCGACCAAACAACCATTGGCAAACGTTTACATTTTGTTATACAAATAAATGCCATTTTCAAACCAATTAATTCAAGCATTATTAATTCCTACGCCTAATATATAGAGTGAATATTATAATATTATTAACAGGACATGACTTTACATGAAATTTTTTAACAGAAATTTTCAATTGGTACAAAAATACTCATTGTTAGATGTACAATATAATACACAATATTCGAAATCAATATATATAAATTATATATATTCCAATATAGATACTTTTCCTATATATATACTATTCCATAAAAAATGGTTTTTTACTTTTTTCATTTACAAGATGATTTTACAAGATATATTAACATATATATCACACAGTATCATTAATAATATTAAATACTCCTATAACAATTTTTTTTGATCAATTTTGATTGAAGAAAAAAATTTAATATTGTGATTCGGTGATCTCGCGAACAGACAACAGTATAAAAATTTAATAATCTTAGGATTCGTTTTGGTATATTCTAATAGTAAATTTGAGATATACTACTACTGTGTACGTTGATTTTCGTACAAGAACTGTAAAGAAAAATATTTTGAAAACCGAAATTTAAAAAAAAAAATGTGAAAGATGTTAACACTATATTGTTAACGCATTGTATATAAATATTGTAAATGCTTATATAAATAAACAAAATCATTTTTCATCGTCACCCTTAAAATGTCAGTATAATATATACATATATCAGCGCGTACATCACTCATCGCATTTTTATATACACACAAATAATTATATTTATTTTCCTATAATCGTGATATATAAATATTCATAAAATGACAAATTTTTTTCAATACATCACTAAGTATATTTTATCTCTTATTGCTCTTATCTAAAATTCTGATATATATAAACGAAAGACATTTATTATTTAATTATTAATTATGTATATGTATATATATATACCATTTAGCACCCACCATTACATGATATTTTACTGACAATATTTAATGGAAACATCTTATATATAAGATCATTTCATATATAATATATATATATATATATTGTACATTTTCATTGAGATTCCATAATTTAATTAATATATAATATCCTACACACCAAAAAAATATAAAACAAAGTGGCGCTAAATGAATGGTTAATGTATGGTTTGAATTTTTTATAACTTTTTTTTTTTTAAATAAATAATTATTTATAAGGAATAATTTTGGTTTAATTCTGGTAAAAAAAATGCAGATGATTGTGTTGTATAGAATGAGAAAGACGACATTTTGAAATCATTACAAAAAATTTCACGATACAAACATTTTGGTCGTTTTTTAAAATCTCTGTATTTTGATTCATAAATTGATTAAATTGATGAGAAACAAAAACGAAATATCTCTAATAATCTCGCATGTATTTATATAATATATGAGAAGGGATGGAAAGAATATAAGATTCGAAGGAATTGTCCGAATTGTATTTTTTCACATTTAGAATCGAAATTTCTGTATGCATTATTCAAAATTTCCAATTTACGGTTGAATTTCTATAGCTTCAAATACACGTGCAAAAGTGAAGAAACTTAAAATTAAAAAATAAAATTTAAGATTTATCAATCAGTCACGCGAAGACCTTAACGTTAATTTTGCACCATCCAGTATACACTGTACATATAGTATTTTATTTTTATATAGATATTTATATATATGTATATATATCTATACTTGATATCCATTTCATTTGATATATATCAAAAAATTTTCTCATAAATCATTTAATTCATTCAAATTTAATTGATTAAAAAAATATAAGTATGCGCGTATTTATATAGAAAAATCCATTAAAAATTTAATATATTTTTCCAAAAAAAAAAGTTGTATACCAAAATGATGTATGTATCAAAAGTAGCTGGACAAAATTCAAACGCGGCAAAACATGGGCAAACATACTTCAATGTCGCAAAACGTATTTTTTATCTTCTTGCCCAAGCAATTGAAATCCGCGTGATCGCAAATGATTTTGTTCACATACTTTCATCTTGATTTCAAATGTAATACTGATTGAATATGATTGTTGAATACTGAGAGGAATTACAAAACAAAAATTTGTAAAGATTGAAGTATGTTTGACCATGTTTTGCCGCGTTTGAATTTTGTCCAGCTACTTATGATACATACGTTATATATTCATTCAGTTATGAAAATATACTGTATAGTTGTTCATTTAGGTTTATACTTATAATGTTTTATGAATAAATATAAGAGTATATAAAGAATTTTTCAATATATATATCTAGAAATGACTGTAGTGCGTTTTTTTTAAATTTAAATTAAATCTTCATTGCATAATATAGAAAACTTGCGAACAAAGTTCATATCCTTTAAATATCCCTTAAATATCCCTTAAATATCCCTTAAATATCCTTTTTTATATGCGTTTTAAGTTTGACCCTTATAGCACCAAACTATTTTTTTGTTTTTTGACAATACGTTTTGATTCTATACACAAATCAAATCATTGACAATTTGAATTCCTATATTATATTTATTGAATTATTCATTAATAAATAATGCAAAAAAAAAATCTATTGCATGAATTGAACTTTATTTCATTTATTTCCTATATATATTATGAGTTATCTTTTATATGTATAAGTCAGTAGTTTTTTCACATGATTTTTTACATTATATATTTTTATTTCAATTACTATATTTTATTGGATCCCAAAATTATATCTATAATAGAGTATATTGTATATATATAATAAATTATCTAAAAATAATGTATATTAATAATTCCAATTAAAAAACAAAAAATTTCCTATATATTTTATCGGCAATATATATTCTAATCAAAAAAAAAAAATTAAATTAAATATTTAATCATCGCACATTTATATCACACTTCAAATATTATTTTGTAATTAATTTTTATATATATATATATATTATATATATGCGGCTTTATACGCATTCGTGTCTATTTATATTTCATAATTATAAGAAGCATAATAAATGTTAATCTATGAATATAATATACATATATATATATTGTTTTATTATATATGGTTTCTTGGACATTCATAAGTGATGACTTCATCTTCATATTAATTTAATATACATAAATATTAATATTGTATGTGTATTTATTTCAAGTTGATTTTTATAAATTCGCATAATCATGCTGTTTTAAAAAAATACAAAAAGGACCACATACAATTAGTTTTATATATTATTTTTTTTATTAATAACAACTTTTGATGAATAATATATGTTTATTAAATATATATGTTTAATATATAGCCATCGCATAAAATAATTAATAAAATTTTGCTATATGCGATAATCCATTTGATTTAATTTGACATTGAGATATTTGAAATTAAGATTTTAAGAATAAAAATAAAAAAATCTCTTCGTAGATTTGGAAAATATGAATATTCATTTAATTGTAGTTATTTTTGTTTAACAAAAAAATTCAGATTATTGCTATAAGTAAGAGGAATAATAAACCGCGGATAATGAATATCATTTTCATTGAATTCATTTATATTGTGAAAAAAAAAAAAGTTAATCATTGATTTAGATCTAAAAAAAAAACATATATAATTAAAACATAATTATTTGTCTTTTAATATAATATTTATATTATTTTAAAGAATTGATTTTTTGTTCCAAAAATAATTTATAATAATTTTCTTTCTTTCTTCGTTTTTGTTTTTCTTTTCAAATTTTCAATTTGGTGATGCTGCTCATAACGTCAACCTTATATGCGTAGTCAACATTGGTAAAACATTGTGGATTAAAAGGTATAAAAGGATATAATAAAAAAAATTTAACCTACAGTGCATTATCTCGACTTGGAAATGGAAATGGAGGATCAATTAAATTAACAACATTACCAAATTGTCGACAAAGTCAAATTGAAAACGATCAACAAAAATGTTCATCAATTCCACGTCCAACGCCATTAATTATTAGTAACAATAATCATAATAATAATAATAATAACAGTAATAACAGTAATAACAATAATAATAATAATAATAATAATAATAATAATGATAATGATAATCATAATATAAATAATACCAATAATAACAATAATAATATTAATATTGAACATCAACCATCTGAGGAATTACATAAAGATCCATTATATTATTATTCAACAAATGAAGAATCAATAACACCGTCAACAACAACAACATCAACACCATTAAGTACACCACCGATAATAATAATATCAACGCACAAAGTTAATCCTTTAATTGATAAGGTCCCAGCAAATATATCGATTTTAAATGAAGAAACAATAATAAAACCATTAATACCATTCGTTGCCGATAAACAAAAATCTTTTAGGCATTTTCGAATAGGCAGCAGCAGCAGCAGCAGTAAACAAAATAAAAAATCCAATGAATCTAATAATAAAAAAACAGTGAAATTAAGTACAATCGCTGAACGTTTACGACGTGGTACAAAAAATGTATTTCATTTAAAATCATTATCATTATCGTCGGGAATCACATCGGAAATCGCATCAATACCAATACCGTCATCGGTAACAACAGAATTTATAACAATTGAGCAAAATAATTCAGCAGAAAATATCAATCATCATTTAAATAAAATAAATAATAATAATAATAATAACAATAATATTAATAATAAGAACAATAATGATCTTAATATTGGCGATAGTTATAATAGAAGTTTAGAAGAAATGAATGACGAAGATGAAGATGACGAAGACGACGACGACGATGGGGACGAATATGAAGATAATGGTAAAAAAGATAATAATGAAATTGAATGTACTAAATTGAAAATATGCGAATAATTTTTTTTTTTATCTAACCTAACCACTATAATATCGGACACTTGCTATTTTATTCGTATGCTCGACTTTGAGATGCCGCTAAAGGACTTTAAACAATAATTTTTTAATCCTTCCAATTTTATTTCAAAAAATGATGATTTTAGTTAAATAATTGCGCAGACAGAAGTAAAAAAAAACTTTTAAATTTAATTAGTTATGAAATTTAATTCAAAATGATTCAATTTAACAAAAAAAAAATTTGACCATTGTAATATCGGCGGACACTTATATTATACGCCACTAATCTCCTTTGTAACGCCTCCTTTGGCCTTTATAATATCATCCATTCTCTTAGACGTTGTATTTACTAAGTATTTGCATTCATCCGGTGTTTTTGTATACCTCATTTCAATGATTTTTCCTTGGAATTCTTCACTCCTTCAATTGTAACTTTCATATCATGTTTTTACTTTGTTTTTTGAATGCCCAAAATGATTCTATTGTACTTAAATCAGGACTTGAAGATGCCCATTTCTAAAAGAAAGTATTCCTTTAACCATTTCTTTAGCTTCCAACCAGTTCTTAGTTACTTTAGCGGTTTGTGGTAGAGTAACATCGTACTGAAATGTATATTCGCCGTTTGAATATAATTTAATAGTCGATCGCAATATAGGTAGTGATTTAATATATGAATGTGATTTTGGGAGTTAACCGTACACTAAATGAAATGTAAATTAATAAAATTAAGTAAGTAAATTAAAACAAAGAAACGACTCTTCGTGAAATGTAATTATAATAACTGGCTGAAAATTTCACAGTGCGTTTAAAACAATCACGATGGAATGCTTCATTTTGTGTGTGAATTACTCGATTATCGGAATCGCAAACAATAACAAATTTACATTCATCATTCAAAAAATATAATGCTATTCCATTGCCGTAGTACTCAAAATTGTTTATTGTTTTGTTTTTTGACGAAAACAATTGAAAGGGGCTTAATTGATTTGTGATGAAAAATTATTAGGGATTATTATTAGGAAAAAAACATTATTTAATAAAATATGTCTGTATTTTTATCTTATATTCATATAGTTCGGTTTATGAATCCATTGCCTTGTCCACTTTCGTGCGACCACTTTTTGGATTGCTGTTGACCATTTTAGACTTATATCACTCATAGCAGATCTCCTAATTTTTCACAGTTGTGTTTATCACGATCAGTAACATTAAATTTTACACCACTTTCTGTGACTCAAATGAACCGGTTAACCATATTTTATTTAAATATCTAATACGGTAGACTTACAATTAAGTTCTTTAGGAATATTTCGTATTATTCTTATTAATAAGATTAAAAGGAACCATACAGTCCCGATTTAAGTCCAATTGAACGTTGTGCGCATTAATAAAACAAAGTAAAAACATGATATGAAAGTTACAATTGAAGGAGTGAAGAATTCCAAGGAAAAATCATTGAAATTGAAATGAAATGAGGAAGGAAAAAACACCGGATGAATGTAAAAACTTAGTAAATACCGCACGTCTAAGAGAATGGATGGTGTCATATAGGCCAAAGGAGGTGTTACAAAGGAGATTAGTGGCGTATAATATAAGTGTCCGATATTATTATGGTCAAATTTTCAGTTTTTTTGGTGAAATTGAATCATTTTGAATTAAATTTCATAACTAATTGAATTTAAAAGTTGTTTTTTTACTTCTGTCTGCGCAATTATTTAACTAAAATCATCATTTTTTGAAATAAAATTGGAAGGATTAAAAAATTATTGTTTACAGTCCTTTCGCGGCATCTAAAAGTCGAGCATACGAATAAAATAGCAGGTGTCCGATATAATAATAGTGGTTAGAGTAGTATATTATATTATTGTTATTGTATTAATATTTAAGTAATTATAATTATATTTTTGTTTTTTTATCTCCATTATATAATTAAAAAAATTTAAATTTATATTTTATTTTTATTTTTTGTAAAATGCAGCTGTACAAAAAAAAATTAATAATATTATAATCAAATTTTGTTATTTTTAAAAAAAATATATAAATAAAATTATTATTATTTATTTTTTTAAATTCTTTGCTATTTATATATATATATATATATATATGGATATGGTTAATTTTTATAAATGTGCGATTTATATTTTATATAAATTATTTTTTATTATACATAATTGATAAATTATTTTTATTTTAGTTTTTCATAAATATTTTATAAACAAAACACTTGATGAATTCTCAATATATGTTTAAAAAATATTTTTTGATAACATCTGTATTATATTTATCTTTAAAAACATAATACATTCTCCAGATAAATATTTTAATATTTTTATTTTAACATACATATAGATATGTAGAGTACTCTATATGTTTGAAACAAATTTTCCGTTTAAAATATTTGAGAAAATATAAACCATTCATGTTGGAAATATTCTAAAAAAAAATATGACTAAAATCGAATAGAAATTCAAAGTTTTCGAATCGAATCGCCAATTTTTTTATCCTAAAATTGTTTACTATAAATTCTCTACATATGTATATATAGGTTTCTTAACACCATTATGAACATCATTGCATCTAGAAGCATCGCGGTAGTAGTATATTGAAAATTTATATACTGAAAAAATTCCACGCATTACGGAATGCAATGTCCAAATAATAGAATATATTCTTTAAAAAATATTTTTTTAAAATAATACATTCCATAAAAGTATATAAAAAAATACTTTTAAAGCTATTTTCAAATAAATTCCGAAACGCAAATTTCTAAATAAAATATAAATAATTTATAAATAAATATAAATTAAAAGGAATCGAATTATATATTCAAATTAACAGTCAAAATTTTTTTTTATATTATGTATTAAAATTTCATATACATTAAAATAAATGCTATCAAAAAATGAATGTGAAATGTGCTTTAATTAAAAAAAACAAAAAATTAAAATTTAAGTGCAAACGGCAATAAAATGATATAATAAAAGAAAAAAAAACAAGCTTTTTATTTTAAAAAAAAAAATTATAAGAACAAATTTTGAAGTGAACATTTAGTCAAAATTTTCGTGTATTTTTCATTTTTAAAGATCAACAAATTCATTAAATATAAATACTTTTAATTAATTGATATTGATAAAAGAAAAACCGCATTTTTCCATCATTAAACAATTTATATACTATATAAAAACGAACTTGAATTTTTAATTGATTTTGATTTTAAATTAATTTATTAGTTAGTGAAGTCAATAAAAAAAGTTTTGGTTTTTGTAAGATTTTTTGGCTTTTAAATTTGCTTTTTTGCTTTTTGTTTTGCTAAATGAATTCAAAATTATTTTATTAAACGAAATAATTCTTATTTATATAATATAATATTTGTTTTTTTTTCTGAATATATATTTAAAACGGAAATTGTACAAATTTTTTTTTTTTATCAATTAAATCAAACGAATTAATAAAAATATTTTATTATATCAATATATGTATGCAAAATGTATAAGCGTTCATGTAAATATATAATATAAAAAAATTAAAATTTGTTTTTTTTTTTTATAAACCATAAATCGTTATCGTTTGTATAAGGTTCGATCAATTTGTATAAGGTTATATATCTGAACCACCACATGAATATGTTGTAACAATTTTCTCTTAGAGCATCGCGCTTTAATCATTTCCTATTTTGGATATATAAATTAAAAATATTAAAATACACACCAAAATGATACTTCACACATTTCACGATTTCATATTTCGATATACATATCCGAATAAAGTATAAATGTCCAACTTGTGGTAAAATATAGATTTCAATTTATTTTCAACAATTGAAGGATATGGAAAAAAAAAAATAATAATAAAAAATATTCAATAGATTTCTTTTATTTTTAAAATATTAATATTAACAAACATAAAATTATGATTTTTATGTTATATATCTATCTATAATAAATGTTATACAATTTTTATGATGAATTTTCATTTAACCAATTTTCCACTTTTATTTTATTTTTCGATAACCAATTGATGTTATACTGAACGGTATCCAATGCTCGTAATCGTGCAGCAGCACCAGCTCCAGCATTCGGATGTTTATTGAAAAATTCTTTCATCTATATATATAACACAAAATTCATCATTATATATGTTGCTCATTTGTAATTACCTTTAACAAAAACTAAAAAATACTTACTTCCTCCAATCGTGATTGCGTTGAAAAACGACTTGTTATTGATGGAATCATATTTCCCAAATATCTTTCATTTAAACCAAAACGTTCAACCAATTGTTCCCAATTATCTCTCACGTAATTCCATATCAATGGTTCACCAATACGATTTTGTGCAATATAAATTAAACATGAAAAATAATCTTGACCACGTACATTACTTTCATTCCAAGCTAATTCGATGAAGCTATATATGATATGATATAATTATAAGTAAATATTTAAGCATAATTATTTTTCAATTTAAAGTTATTTAATGCAAAACAATACCTTTGCAGAATACTAGGTGATTGGACGGCTGCTAACGCATTCATTAGTTTTATTTTTTCAGATGCGTCCGCTTCATTTTTATACAATTCCCATAATCTATCCCATTCTGGTTGATTGCCGGCATATTCCATTCCATAATAATAAATTACATTACGTAAATCTGGAATAGGTCGGTCATCATTTTCATTATTAATCCAATCGTTAAATCTTCTGGTTACTTCATTCACGCACGATGGCAATTCGAAAGAAGCGGCAATTCCAAATATAGTTGTTCGTAAGTGACTGCGTACAGTCGTATGTTAAATGCAAATGTTAAAAATTTCATGGGAAACAACATAATAAGTGATTAAATTTTGAAAAAACACAAAAAAATATATTTACTTTCGTAAATGCTGTGCATTTTCCTGTGAAGATGATTGCCAATCAACAGTTTGATATGCTGATTGAATCAATGCTTGAACATATAGCTGTAAATTTTTTTGAATGCGAAGGTTTTAAATATTTTAAATCACTTAAAAAATTATATATATAACACATCATAAAAACATGACACTTACCATAAATTTTGGATATAAATCGGTATCGTACAATATATTTTTTAAGCTGGCCAATTTTGACGCGGCAACTGACCATGGCACATATTCTGTTTCGTTACGTAAATAATTCATTAAGTTTAACGCTGTGGAATAATCTAATATTGTTGCATCGGCTAAACTAAATGCATCATTTAAAAGATGAGCACGATTCGAAATGCTTAATACCTATAAATATTACATTATCATATATCCACTTGAAATAAATAAGGGAATGTAATTTCGTGTATATTTACCGTAACATCCTCAAGTAGCGCTGATGTAAAATTATCCCAAACAGATGTTGGATAATTAATACGATAGTAACCAATTTGATCATTGTTGAGTTTTATCCAATTATGACTGTCACTCACATTTAACAGAACTATATCGGTTAACACAAAAAATTTAAAACAGGAATGTTAAAATATTTATAGAATTAATTAAAATCAATTATTTCTTTTTTTTTGTTTTACCTTCAGTATCTTCTCTCTTAAACCATTCGATACCATTTAATGGATCCACATCCGTAAAGTATGTTATCGGAATTGTCCATTTGTAACTATGAATTAAATATACATTAAAAAAAAAAAAGTATTTTAACGACGCTTCAAAAAAATGACTTAAAAAATATTTTATTAATTACTAGAGATTTTAGATTAATTTTTTTTATCTCGTAGGCACTTTATTGTTAAAAATGAATTTATAATATTTTATTATTTTCTTGCAAACGTATACAAAACAAAAGGCTTTTATTTCTGCAGTTGAATATTGATATATAAAAATGGAGGTGAAAGTCAAAAGGAGATTTTTGTATTTTGTACTTACTTGTAATCCGAATTTGACCATGATTCATTATAACTATCGGGATTCGACAAAAATCGTTCTTGTGTTAAACGATATTGTGTACTTGATATCCTTTCAACTGTGACCAATGGGAAACCCATTTGTTCAGTCCATGTAGCCATAATATCTCTTCAAGTAATATTTTGTTTTATTATAATATGTAAATAATATGTAAATAATCAATTTTTATAAAATGAAATCATAAAAAAATTTACTTCACATCAATGGTTAAACCAATATCAATTTGTGTTAAAAGATCATCGGTAACTGCATTACCAAAGGCATGTTCATTTAAATAATTTGTTACCGCATTCCGGAAATGTTCAATACCAACAAAATTTTCCAACATTCGTATAATTGACGCTCCTTTACTGTACGTTATTGAATCAAATAGCTCAGTAATTTGATCTGGACTTTCGGCTACTTGTACAATTGGATGTGATGCTAATGTAGCGTCTGTTATCATTACTGGATGTAAATCATCAATAATAAATTGATCCATCTATGTTTTTTTTTTAAAAAACATTTTTATTTATTACATTTCAGATATAATAATAAGATATAAAGTTTTTTTTTTCATATTTAACATTAAGAATTGTTGTTAGAAAGTTTTGAAAAACAATAAAAATAGTATTCAATAAGGAAAAAATCATTTCATCCAAAAATTAATACTATTTATTTTACATGTTTTATTAAGTTTTATACGGATGTATTTAATAAAATCGCTGCGCATTTAGTGAATGTGAGTTTTTCAATATTGGTTATACAAGTTATTAAATTTAATTATATTATCAATAAATTTTACCATTCCCCATTCTGGATAAACAAAATCTGTTCCTTTAGCTTCAATATAACTAGCAAACCCTTCATTTAACCATAGATCATTCCACCATAACATTGTCACTGTGTAATTGTTAAAAAAAAAAATATTTATTTTCATTAATTGTGAACATTAAAAGGCATATAACTAATAATATACATTTTTTTTATTATATTGTATACGGGGGCCTATACCTAAATTTCCAAACCACATATGTGCTAATTCATGAGCAACAACCGTTGCAACACGTTGTTTATTAAGTGTTGAACTACTCAATGGATCAAATAATAATGATGTTTCACGGAATGTTACCAAACCCCAATGTTCCATAGCACCAGACACAAAATCTGGTATGGCAACCATATCTATATATATGCAAATGTAATATTGTAACAATCAAATTAAAATTTACAGATATTATAATAAATAAAAATGCTCATACCTAATTTTGGCAATGGATAATCAATTTGAAAATATTCTATGTAGAATTTAGTAATGTTAATGCCAGTATCTAATGCAAATTCGGTTTTGTTTATTTGGGCTGGTGTTGCGTATACGCTCATGGGAAATGTTGTAGAATTACCGAGAGCTGCAACTTCACTTGTTTGAGCTACGAAATCAGATACAATGAAACACGCTAAGTATGTACTCATTTTAACACTTTCCTTAAAATGTACCACCACTAAATCTCCAGCTATGGTCTCATTGCTCTATGGACACAATAATGGATAATTTTTTTTAATATTAATAATTTTTTTCTTTTTTCAGAATAAGTTACTTAAACAAAAAACATTTTTTTATCGATTTTTTCTCTGCATGAATTTTTTTTTTGGAAAATAAATGCCACATTTTATAATAAAAAAAAATGGATTTCATTAAAAATAAATGTGGTATGTAATTCTGAGTTTTCATCTATTTACCTCAACATTCATATTCGATAGAGCCATGTAATTGTCCCGATTTGGAATAACCAAACTTATTGTGAAATTTGCCTTCATTGCTGGTTCATCAAAACATGGAAATGCTTGTCTTGCGTAAGTTGGTTCAAATTTTGATGTTGCAATATGTCTGTATAATAAATATAAACATAACAATTAATGAATTTTAAATATGCAAATTGTTTTATTCTATACTATATAAAAATTAAAATATTTGTGTATTTCTTAAATTGTTATATATTAATAATAAATATTAACATTTCTGATTTATGAGAAAATCGAATGTTAAACGAATGCTAACAAGAATAATATATATGCATTAAAAAAAAATCAGACGATTTTGGTTTAAAAAAAATTATACCTCGTTTTATTCGATAATTTATCAATATAAGAACTTTGATAAAAACCAACGATACGATCGGTTAAACTACCATTAAATGGTAATTGTAAATTATAATCACCGATATCCAATGGATTGTCTAATTCAATAATCCAATATTCAAAATCGGGATATTCAAATGATTTTGCAATATTAATGGTTTCATTTTTGGATGTCGATAACAACGATGGCGTTGTGATATGCAATTTTTTCGAGTGTACAGCAATAAAATTTGTTGGTTCCATTACTTGTAAATCGATTGATACTTTACCGGAAAATTTTTTCTCATTTAAATCCGGATGCAAATATAATTGATATCGTTTTGGTTTAATGGCACGGGGTAAACGCCATCCCAATTTTTCAATAACTTTCACTGACATTTTACTAAATATAATATTTTTCTTTAGTTTTCTATGTTCACCATCAGTCACCACTTGAGTATTATTATTATTATTATTATTATTATATGTAGTACTATCGGTGTTGTTGTTGTGGTTGTTGTTGGCTTCTGTTGTATTTTGTACTTTAATATTAAATCGATTTAACCAATAATAAATATTATTTTGATTATACAATAATGTATCTTTTGAAACAAACACTCTATTATAATTATTTGTATTTTCATCAAATGGGAATGTATTATTTCTACTATTATTAATATTATTATTATTATTAATATTATTATTATTGTCCGTATACAATGATCGACCAATTCTTATTGAACCGTCTGATAAATTTTTTCCAACTAACACTAACGATGTTATCAAACATACACATATAACAGCTAAAAACAAACACGTTCCAAATAATGACAGTATTAAAAATGAGGTTGTTCGTCGTGTATTCGACGATGTATCATGAACAATCACCGACGAATGATGATATTTATTTGTACTGTTTGAATCATTTGTAGTTGTTCTTGGTCTTATTAAATTAGAATTTTGTATTACCATATTTTATGCGTTTTTTAATTTAATATTTTTGTATATATGCAATTATAGTTTATTTATTTTGTCTTTTTTTAAAAATCCATATTCTTTATCACTTCAAAATAAAATTCAAAATTAAATCAAAACGCTAAAAGTAAAATTTTTTTTTTTTGTGGTTGAAATGTTGTTGAACTGCTGATACACGCATATATATTTGAATAAATAAATATTTATTTTAAGAATATTAAAAATTTTTTAAAATAAAATTCTGTCACTTTTGTATTAATAAATATATATTTATTATTTCATTATATTACTCACGTATACATATAGTGTTGCGTATTAATAGATTGTGAATTTTTTATATTTTAAATATAACACATTAAATATATATTATATATATATATATTTGTGTTTTTCTGATATTAAAAGTGTAATTAATATTCAGATCGTGCATATATATATTATAATATATTAACAAAAAGCAATAAGTATTCGAAAAAAAAAAAAGAAATTTTATCATAAAATACCCATATACAATATGCTGCAAATATACCAAGTTGATAGTGAATATTTTTCGGTTTTGAAATGATATATACTAATATAATAATAATTGTTATAAAGAAAGTCATAAAATAGCATATATAGATGAGAAATAATTAATATATATATTTCCTAAAATCGCTTTCACGTATATTATTATTTTATTGCAATATATGTTTTTTTAATCAAATTAAAATTTAGTATTATACGTATAATTTAAAATCCTTTTTTTTTTTTGTAAACATTTTTGGCTAAATTCATTTAATATATACCCAACCAAAGCATTCAAAACCATTTACATAAAAGTTTCAAGTATTTTAAATGGGAATTTAATAAATAAATATTATACTATTTACAATAAGGACCTACTCTTTAAATCAAAATAAAATGTTTTAAATGGTAAAAAAAAACCACGGATTAATAAATTATATGTTGGTTGATGTACATATGTGTTTATTTCTTATAAAAATAAGAAATTCAAAATTCACATTCACACATCAAATTCACACATCAAAATTCAAAATTCAGAAATTCACATACATATATAGATATATGGTTATAGTGAAATCATTTTGGGATAAATACGTATTCACTCAATATATACAATATCAAAATGATGTATCACAGTGTGTATGTGATCCTAAAAAAAAAAGAAAAAAAAGAACCAGTTTTAATAATAAAAGAAAAATTCTATATAAGTGCCTGTTCTTATTAGTTCTTACATCTTGTTCTTGTTCTTATATTCATATATTAATATGTGTTTGGTTGCATTCATATATATAAAGAATAAATCCTTTTCTAAATAATGACGGGCAGGTTCGGTCCACACAATTCTCGTGTCCTGTTTATATGTGCATATATGTGCATTTTAATGGTTAATGGTTAAATGGTATAATTGCGTTTGCGAGTATATAAACCATATTTTTATCATATATAATATTTAATCAGACAAATTTTAATTTTTTTGTTTATAAAAACAATACAATAATAAAAATTGTAATTATCTTTAAAAAAAAGACAATCATCTTAATTGAATAATTAATTTTTCTATTTGTCTGACCGCTATATATGTATAAATAAATACTTATTGTGATTATACATATATATGTAAAGATGATTCATATATACAATATAAAATATATTTCACAATATTCACAGATTATTCTCGCTTCATTCATTATACATATATATATAGGTATGCATATTTTTTTACGTGTATACTCAAATGACATATTGGTAATATTATATATATATATATATACAAAATAACTAAAAGAGTTTAAAGTGTATCAAATTTATTTAATTTCTTATTCGTATATATATATTTTATATATACTATACCGATTTATACCGATATATACTGAATCTAAAGTTGTATTATAAATATTTACGTGTTCAAATAAATATCGAATAATAATGCAATTAATTAATAAATATATATATATAGAAAATATATTTTAAATACGATTAAAATAAGGTTTTTGGCACAATTTAACGCAACAACAAATAATTTTCATAGTATACATATACATTTATATTCAAAGTATATATGAAAACGCACCATATATGAATGTTAATATTAGGTTGTCGAAAAAGTATTGATAATTTTTATAAATAGATGTCATTATAATTGAATATTTCAAGTAGTACTAATCTGATCAGGTAACACTAACATATGTTCGAAAGATGACATTTCGTAGATAAAAAAAAAAAAAAATTAAATTTGTTTATTCATTTAAAAGTTGTTGTGCATTAAAGATGAGCGAAATTAGTGAAAAAATTCGATACATTTTACAATTTTATTATGAAAAAGGTGAAAATGCAACGCAGGCACATGAACAAATTTGTGCAGTTTACGGTGAAGGAACTTTATCAAAATTAACAGCCTATAGATTTGTTTGCTCGATTTCGTTCCGGTAATTTTGATGTCAAAGATGCACCTCGTTCTGGTCGACCAATCAATGAAAAAGTCGATAAAATCATATCAAAAATTGAAGAAAATCGACACGTAAGCAGTCATGATATCGCTAAAGAACTAAACATCCATCACCAAACAGTTTTAAACCATATTTGACAAAGGCTGGATACAAGAAAAAGCTCGATGTTTGGGTACCACATGAATTAACACAAAACAATTTAATGAACCGAATTTCCATTTGCGAAACGCTGTTTAAAAGGAACGAAATCGAGTCATTTTTAAAGCGAATGATTACAGGTGATGAAAAATGGATCACATACGATAATAATGTACGAAAAAGATCGTGGTCCAAGAAGGGTGAAGCTCCTAAAACAGTAGCAAAACCTGGATTAACACCAAGAAAGGTAATGCTGTCTGTTTGGTGGGATTGGAAAGGAATCGTTCATTATATGAATTACTAGCACCCGGTCAAACCATTGATTCCGATCTCTATATTGTCAACAATTAACAAGATTGAAGCACGAGATTAAAAAAAAAAACGTCCAGAATTAATCAATCGAAAGGGTGTTGTGTTCCATCATGACAATGCCAGACCACACACATCTTTGATGACTCGGCAGAAACTGAGAGAGTTTGGCTGGGAAGTTTTAATGCATCCACCATATAACCCGGACCTTGCACCTTCAGATTATCATTTGTTCCGGTCTCTGCAGAACTCCCATAATGGTTTAAAATTAAATTCCGCAGAGGACTGCAAAATGCATTTGGATCAGTTTTTTCAGGCCCAGAAAACACAGAAGTTCTACAGTGATGGGATAATGTCTTTACTAGAAAAATGGCAAAGGGTCATCGATCAAAACGGCGCATATTTGGTTTAATAAAGTTCATTTGAAATATATAAAAAAATCGTTTGAATTTTGTAAAAAAAATTAACAATACTTTTTAGACAACCCAATATAATGTTCATTTAACATTTAAATGAATGTTTTTAGCATATAGTGTTTATATACACTCGCATTAATGTATATATGGTATATATATATATATATATATATAATATGGCGGTATATTTTAACATATTTATAGAATCATAAAAACAAAAACCAAAACAAAAAAAAAATGAATGAATATGGAAAGTATATTATAAAAAAAATAATATTATTATATATTATAATATTATAATATGGAATAGAATTCAAAGCGCATTACACAATGTAATTTTAATAAAACTATAATAATATAGTCCTAATGAAAATTGGAACCTCGGAATATATATATATATATTGTATATAGAAAGTAGAAACCAATGTCAGAAATTTTTAAAATCTTTTTCAATTATGGAACAATGAACGCGGTACGACCCAAAACCGCATTCAGATCATGTGATCTAAGGTGCAAACTTTCTTATTTCGATTGCGTATATATAATGATTGTAAAAAAAAAAAAAGGCAATCATTTGCCAAAACATTTGCCATAATGTCATTTGAAATTCTTTCCTGATATAACGCAATTAATATATATCTTAATACATTAATTCTTTTGAATACATTTCATGAATATATAATATTAAAACATATATAGTCGTTTAATCCGAATACAAAAAAAAAAGCATATATATACACACATTTATATATACTGCATGAAAACTTGTTGTAATTTAAAAACAAAACAAAAAAAAATCATCTTCTTTTTATAGACATAATAATATAAAATAAATACCACGTCATTTTAATCGAGTGTGTTTAAAAAAATAAATAATTTTAATTAATTAATATAATATATATATGTATATGAGGATGCAAGAAATTAAGTACAAAATTTTCTATTGTTGTAAACTCTATATATATATACCACAGTATAAATGTGATTTATAACAATAAATATGATGGAATTTGTTTATATCAAACAAAAAATATACATTTTGTGTATAAAACATAATAATAATGAATTAATTTTTTCCTTTAATCAATAATAAAAAATTTTATGATAAGATTTAGTTATATACGTTTATTTATAACATATATATATATATTCGAATATGAATTATTTGTTTTCTTGTAAATTGCATAAACATTCTTATATTTTCATTCATAAAACAATTAAACTGAATATATATAAATCATTATAAAATAATGAATGCATTTACTTAAAATTAATAACAGACACATATTTCACGATTTATATGTATACGAATTATAATTTAAATATATGAAAATATTTTACATTTTAATTGATATTTCACTTTCACATTTAAACTGATTTAGGAAAAAAATCAGTTTATATATAAATATTTAAAAATTTTCTCTATATATAGTTTATGTAGATTAGATTTATATTTTTATTTTTTTTTATTCCATTTATTACACAATAATTAATTATTCTTTTAGGAAACAAAAATCTATAATCGTAATTGTTTATCACAAATTCTATTTATTCACTATATTTATTTTGCACCATTTATATCTATATGTTTTTTCTTATGATCATATATATATATATATGTTATTATACAAAATATACAGCTCTTGAATACATCATACACCACCGTAAACTAAAACAAAAAGAATGATTTCTTGTTGATGATCATTTTTTTTTATTTTATAAAAACGGTACGCAGCTTCTCTTTCATAAAATATAAAAAAAAAATCATAAGCTTTTTTTAACATACAAATGTATGCTAGCAGTGGGTTCAATCACCACAAAATATACTTGTATATATTGCCATACCATACCATACCATACCATTCACATACACTTGCTCTAACAAATATATAAAATTCAAAGTTTACACCTCTATCTATAGTATCTATAGTATTATTTGCGGTTTGTTTAAAAAAAAAAATAATAATAAAATATCACGTATCGACAGAGTGCGAAGTTTAATATAGTTTCATAAAAATTACTCAAGTGCATCGAATTGAAATAATATTTTTGTTTTTCAGTGCGGTCAATTCACAAAATGAAATAGTAAAAATATGAAAGGAAGGAAGGAAGAAAAAAAATTTATGCAATTTTTACCTATATAACATATATAATGCATATAATTTTTTCACAGATATCGAATTATATATATACAGCAATTGTTGAAAAACTGTAAAAGTTATTATCAACCGAGTTGTTTCAATTATAAGAAAAATTGAACAACTGAAAAACATTTAAGTTCTTTGAACTTTATCATTTTATTTTAGCATTACCGCACAGATTGTATATATACATACAATACAATACAATACAAATATAATTGTAAATGCTGCAAAGATTATACACACTACACATATTTTTTATTTTAAACATTTTAAGAGGAATTTAATTATTGAAAAACTTGACATAAAAAAAAAAAAATTATTATTATACATATATGCTATATATTACATAAAAAATATTTACAAATTTTATGAATCATCAAGCAATTTATAAAAATAAAACCTGTATGATGTATATATAAATCGTACGTATATTACTATATAGATAGAGTACTCAATAATTGTTTGGTATTTTATTTATATATATCTTCTTTGATTGTTTATTATTAAAATGAATTGTCAATCATTTCATTATCAATCATAAATATATATATATATATATATATATATATATATATATATGTGTGATATTCATTTAACATATACTAAATCAACTTGACATTTTTCTCCCAGGTTGGCACAACAGTCAGCAACTATTCTGTCAATTGTCATTACTGTGTGTCATTTAGTTTGTTTACGGCGACGTTAAGAACAAGTCAACCTTTTGTGTGCGTTGCGATTTTCACTATGGATAAAAATATCGAACAAAGAGTTTGTGTGAAATTTTGTGTTTCAAACGAAATTTCTTGTGCCAAAACGTTGGAAATGTTGAAAAAAACATTTGGTGATTCAACCATGTCGAAAACTCAAGTTTACGATTGGTATAAATCGTTCAAAGAGGGGCGAGAAGAAGTGAACGATTTGCCACGTTCAGGACGGCCTTCGACCTCTTCAACTGAAGAAAACGTCGACAAAATAAAGGAAATGGTGCTCGAAAATTGTCATATTAGTTTGCGAGAGATAGCCCAAGAAATGAACATGTCTCATGAGACCGCTCGTCATATTTTGGTTGATGTTTTGGGTATGCGGAAAGTCGCAGCGCGATTGGTGCCAAAAGATCTGAATTTTCTTCAAAAGGTGAATCGCAGTAAGGTGGCTGAAGACATGCTTGAACGCGTAAATTCCGATCCAACGTTCATCGAACGCATCATAACGTCTGGTGACGAGACTTTTTCCTGTTTCCGAAACTCAAATTAGCACTTTGTGGAACCCGTTTTGAGAGCGTATTGAAGACATCAAAACTAATTCGCAACGCACACAAAAGGTTGACTTGTTAACCTAACGACGCCGTAAACAAACTAAATGACACACAGCAATAACAATTGACAGAATAGTTGCTGACAGTTGTGCCAACCTGGGAAAAAAAATGTTTGAAATATTCTCAGTGGGAAAATTTAAAATGAGAATTTCCGGGTACTTATTTGACAGAATGTATATATATTAGAGTGGTTTTTTTTTGTTCGAAGATTTTAAATCGATTTGTATCATCGGCCGCACCCCCCAATTTTTTTTATTTGGTGAAATCATGAATATTGGTAAAATTTGGGGTAGGTAAGTTGAGGGGAAGTGGACCCACCGAGGGGTTAAAGTTGAAAAATTCAGTGTTTTTAAGCAGATTTTCGCGCTTAAAGCGTTAACGGATGGCATTAGCGGGTTAACATGTATGGTGGACTTAACTAAAATGAAACAGGGAAACTTTTTCTCATAGACACTTACCCCCTAAATCATCCCCTTAATACCCCTCCCATACAAAATTCATTCACGTAATTTACAATATATTTTTAACATTATAAGGGTTAAAAATTGACATTAAAGGGTTAACATGTATGAAGAGCCCCCACTATTATTGAATGCCTAAACTTTTCTTAGAACATACTATGGACCTAAATCATCCCCTTAAGGCATCCCCCATACGAATTTCCGATTTTTCACACAAAATTAATATATTTTGGTGTATTATATGAAAATACATTAAGATACACCTAAATCTCATATGATATTTAAAAAATGCACATTTATCATATGAAAATTTAAATAATTATGAAATGCTATACTATTAGTATTTAATTTTGTTATTTATTTATTTCAAAGACATAAAATACTAATACTAATAATTTAATAATTATTGCAATAAGCAATTCACATGAAAATTGGTTAAGGATTACGATGCAAAATATCCAACTAGCAACAAAAATGACTTATAATTATATATAGACTTAAAAATATATTAATTTAATTTATTATTAATTATGGCCGATTCAATGCACTTGATGTTTTAATCATGACTTATAATTCTTGTAATAGCCTTTTGTTAGACAAAAATGTTAAAAGAGTAACATTTAAAGATAAACATTAGTTTTTAATATAAGCACTATGCTTTAAAATTTCATTAGAGCATTCGTGGTAATAATACCTATAAAATGTGCACAATGAAGCTACTGATCGTCTATGATCCAATGATTCAATGGAATTTGTTATTGTTTTCATTCCTGATCAGCGAAATAACGTCACTAAACTGCAGTGTAGTAATTGGTGCACCAGCCCATATGTGGGAATTGTACTCTAGAAGTGGTCTGATAAAAGACCTATAAACTAATGCTAAATTTTCAGAATTGAGAAATTCTTGCGATCTTAAAAATCCAATGCGACTAGCCTCAGCTGCATTAGCTGCAATTATTATATTATTACTCCATGAAAAGTTGTTTGACAAAGACATTCCCAAATTTAATAAGTCACTAGATTGTGGAATAATTGTATTATGCATAAGTATTGGGTCAACATTTATGGATCTTTTGTTTGAGAACAAACATGCCTTTGTTTTAGATGGACTAAATTCTACTAAGTTTATCCTTCCCCAATTAGATATTGAATCTAAATCTTTGTTAATTGAAGAAATCATCTCCTGGCGAGACTGAATCATTTGATTCGCATTATGATTACGATGTAGTTCATATTAAGAATAAAAATCAGATAGCAGATATTAATTATTAATGTAATTTTAATAATGATGATGAGTATTTGTTATATACTTTCATATATAATTGCGAGTATGTGTGTTTAGACTTTGTTAATCTTTGGCTGCGTCCGACACAATATACCAAAGATATTCATTAAATTGATCCCAATGAATAAATGGTGACTTAGTTCAGGAATTCAAATCATAAAAAGCACAGAAAAAATTTTCCGGCTAGGATTTGAACTCGTGACCACCCGCAATTGGGTTGGATGCTTTATCAACGGCACCACCAAGTCGTCTTATAATTATTAAATTATTGTATATTAACAAAATTAACAAAATAAATAACAAAATAACAAAATTAAATACTAATAGTATTGCATTTCATAATTATTTAAATTTTCATATGATAAATGTGCATTTTTTAAATATCATATGAGATTTAGGTGTATCTTAATGTATTTTCATATAATACACCAAAATATATTAATTTTGTGTGAAAAATCGGAAATTCGTATGGGGGATGCCTTAAGGGGATGATTTAGGTCCATAGTATGTTCTAAGAAAAGTTTAGGCATTCAATAATAGTGGGGGCTCTTCATACATGTTAACCCTTTAATGTCAATTTTTAACCCTTATAATGTTAAAAATATATTGTAAATTATGTGAATGAATTTTGTATGGGAGGGGTATTAAGGGGATGATTTAGGGGGTAAGTGTCTATGAGAAAAAGTTTCCCTGTTTCATTTCAGTTAAGTCCACCATACATGTTAACCCGCTAATGTCATCCGTTAACGCTTTAAGCGCGAAAATCTGCTTAAAAACACTGAATTTTTCAACTTTAACCCCTCGGTGGGTCCACTTCCCCTCAACTTACCTACCCCAAATTTTACCAATATTCATGATTTCACCAAATAAAAAAAATTGGGGGGTGCGACCAGCCAAATTCCAGAATTTATAAAAAAAAACCACTCTAATATATATATATATATGTAGTATTAATTCAAGAAAAACTTAAGAAAACTATATGCAATATACATATCTATATATATATATATATATATATATATATATATATATATATATAAAGCAGTTCTTTTAAAAATCAGTTAATGCAATGTATGCCCCAATACACCATGCGCGAGAAGTCCTTCATTTCAATTAACTGCGTGAATTCATCACTTCAGGCAACATATCGTTTCAAATTTCAATATAAAATAGGAGCGTGATTTATCATAAAAATGTTATTTATGATGTTTTAATTAGTTAAGTACGAGTATATAAGTAGCAATTTTGAATGTATGTATATATATACATACGCAGATAGTAAGTGTCAGATAAACAAATTTACAACTATAGTTTCATATTAATATAACAAAATTACCAGCACATTTCCAAAAAAAAAAAAAAACGATCTATAAATTATAGTAAAATCTTTTCAGCGTCCCGGTTAATTCATTCATAAATGTATTTTTATCAATTGGACCTAATATTATTAATCAATACATTATATATATAATATGCATTTATATTGATTTTATTACATTTTTTTTTTTCATGCAATGAATTGAACTATATATATACATTTTATGCATAAAAATAAAATGGTTTACAACTAACCTATTAATTATAGTTTGTGGTTCTATGTTATATTTATGTATTATATCAATTATATATCATATATATATATATATATACATAATGAATTGAATACCACAAAAATCATATGAAGAATAAAACATTTATGAATATATATTGATTTGCATATCATGAAAGGTATATGATTTAAAGAAAAAATATGCATATATACAGGTAAAAAATAATAATATACCCATATATTGTATTGTATATATGAATAATCAACTACTGTTACAATATAACAAAACACTGTAACTGTAGTAAATCAACAGGTAGATTATCCATTTGTATATAGTATATATATTAGGTTGTCGAAAAAGTATTGATAATTTTTATAAATAGATGTCATTATAATTGAATATTTCAAGTAGTACTAATCTGATCAGATAACACTAACATATGTTCGAAAGATGACATTTCGTAGATAAAAAAAAAAAAAAAAATTAAATTTGTTTAGTCATTTAAAAGTTGTAGTGAGCGATTAAAGATGAGCGAAATTAGTGAAAAAATTCGATACATTTTACAATTTTATTATGAAAAAGGTGAAAATGTAACGCAGGCACATGAACAAAATTTGTGCAGTTTACGGTGAAGGAACTTTATCAAAATTAACAGCCTATAGATGGTTTGCTCGATTTCGTTCCGGTAATTTTGATGTCAAAGATGCACCTCGTTCTGGTCGACCAATCACTGAAAAAGTCGATGAAATCATATTAAAAATTGAAGAAAATCGGCACGTAAGCAGTCATGATATCGCTAAAGAACTAACATAAACATCCATCACCAAACAGTTTTAAACCATATTTGACAAAGGCTGGATACAAGAAAAAGCTCGATGTTTGTGTACCACATGAATGCGAACACAAAACAATTTAATGAACCGAATTTCCATTTGTGAAACGCTGTTTAAAAGGAACGAAATCGAGTCTAATTTTAAAGCGAACGATTACAGGTGATGAAAAATGGATCACATACGATAATAATGTACGAAAAAGATCGTGATCCAAAAAGGGTGAAGCTCCTAAAACAGTAGCAAAACCTGGATTCACACCAATGGTAAAGGTAATGCTGTCTGTTTGGTGGGATTGGAAAGGAATCGTTCATTATGAATTACTAGCACCCGGTCAAACCATTGATTCCGATCTCTATTGTCAACAATTAACAAGATTGAAGCACGAGATTAAAAAAAAAAACGTCCAGAATTAATCAATCGAAAGGGTGTTGTGTTCCATCATGACAACGCCAGACCACGCACACATCTTTGATGACTCGGCAGAAACTGAGAGAGTTTGGCTGGGAAGTTTTAATGCATCCACCATATAGCCCGGACCTTACACCTTCAGATTATCATTTGTTCCGGTCTCTGCAGAACTCCCTTAATGGTTTAAAATTAAATTCCCCAGAGGACTGCAAAATGCACTTGGATCAGTTTTTTGCCCAGAAAACACAGAAGTTCTACAGTGATGGGATAATGTCTTTACCAGAAAAATGGCAAAGGGTCATCGATCAAAACGGCGCATATTTGGTTTAATAAAGTTCATTTGAAATATATAAAAAAAATCGTTTGAATTTTGTAAAAAAAATTACCAATACTTTTTAGACAACCTAATATATATACAATGAAATACATTGATAGCTGATAAATATAATTGATATGCAATATAAACATTTGTTTGAAAAATAATACTACTTTTAATCTATCTAAAAGGTGGATTAATATGTTAAAAATATATTTATTATTAATTTTTCTTGACTATATATATATACATAATGAATGTTTCAAACCAAAATTTATAATATTAATTTTGGTTTTTCTTCTTCTTCTTCTTCTTCATCTTGGTATTGATCCTCTTCTCGCTACACAGAAACTGTGATATGGGCTTTCAATATAGGGGTTATTAATTAACTATATATATATATATATGAGAAATCGACAACTATCTATATAGAGACTTTTATATTGTTCTGAATTTAAACGAGATGTTGAGATTTTTTCCTATCAAAAATAGATTCATTTTTTGCTTTTTTTTTTTTTTAATTCACGTTGGATTTAAGAACGGTTTTGTATTAATATTTTAAAATCTCTATCACATACATGAATTCTGATTTATTAATGATGAAAATTGTTTATTTAAAAAAAAAAAAAAAAAAGGGTATCTGAAAATGTAAAATGTTTACCATGGAAAATTTACTAAAGGAAACTACTTGTGGTTGTAATTGTATTTTATAATGTATATTATAAAATGTATATTATATTTATATATACTTACGTTGTGACACCAAATTCATTCAGATATGAACTACTATATAAACCAACAATTCTATTTGTCATATCACCACTAAATTCTATGTTTATGATATAATTTCCTATTTCAACTGGTTCCTCTGCATTTAAAATTATTAATTCATGTTCAGGAAGTATATCCGAAATGAACTATATATATATAAAGGATATTAATTTAATATATTTTAAATTATACAAGTTATTTTGAAATATTAAGTGTTTTCAACACAAATCATTTCTGTTCATTTTCCTATATACATATATATATATATTATAAAAACTTACTACAATCTCATCGCCTGTTTCGGAGAATAATGTAACATGTGATATCTCCAACCCATTTGAATGTAAACTAATTTCTTTTGTTGGACTTAAAACAGAAATTAATATTGAATTGGTACCGGTGTACGTAAATAAAATCTCTGGATTGTCTTCATTGTACAATTGGGGATGTAAATATAAATCATATGTAATTGGTATTACGTCTGGGGATAATCTTAACTAAATATACGCATATAAAATAATAAAATAGTTATTAAAATATATTATTTGAAAAAAACAAACAAATTATTAGATGTAAATAAAGAATTATTCATTTTAAATGAAAAATTTTAGCAATGTCTTATAATTGACATAAAAATGTTTTAAAATTATTGATAAATTTAATAGAAATTAAATAGAAATTAAATGATTTAAATGTTTATATTAACATTAAATGAATACGCACTTCAATTCACAAGTTCAATTTATAAGATATCGTTTTGTATATATATATAAATAAATTATTTTTTTTCTTCAGATAATATTTTAACATATTTATCAAAATTATATATATATATATATATAATATATCAACCTGCGATAATAAACGTGGCATTTGATATTTCAATATAATGACTATGTTATTACTTTATAATCAATAACAATTATTATAATATTATTTGTACAAAGATAATTACATATATGATAAATATTTATTATATAGGCAATATCTTGCCGTTCAATGCAAAGGGAATTAAATTTCTTGAAATAAATAAATAGAAATAATTGTAATATAATTTAAGAGGAATTACATTTTACATTCCGTTTACTCGAAGATTAATATCGATAGAAATTTATTGGGTTTAAAATCAAATATATATAGGTAATGTATAATTAACTTACAATGGGCAACGGTGATTCAGTTGTAGTTGGTATTTCTGTTGTTGACGTTATTGGTTCTGTGGTTCCTTCTTCAGTTGTTTCTGTTGTTGGTTCTGTTGTTGTTTCTTCAGTTGTTTCTGGTGTTGTTTCTTGTGTTGTGTCTTGTGTTGTTTCTTCAGTTGTTTCTGTTATTGGTTCTGGTGTTGCTTCTGTTGTTCCTTCAGTTGTTTCTGATGTTATTTCTGTTATTTCTTCAGTTGTTTCTGGTGTTGTTCCTTCAGTTGTTTCTGTTGTTTCTTCAGTTGTTCCTTCAGTTGTTTCTTGTGTTGTTTCTGTTGTTTCTTCAGTTGTTTCTGTTATTGGTTCTGGTGTTGCTTCTGTTGTTCCTTCAGTTGTTTCTGATGTTATTTCTGTTATTTCTTCAGTTGTTTCTGGTGTTGTTCCTGTTGTTTCTGTTGTTTCTTCAGTTGTTCCTTCAGTTGTTTCTTGTGTTATTTCTGTTGTTTCTTCAGTTGTTTCTGTTATTTCTTCAGTTGTTGCTGGTGTTATTTCTGTTGTTTCTGGTGTCGTTTCTAGTGTTGTGTCTGGTATTGTTTCTGTTGTTGGTTCTGCTGTTGTTTCTTGTGTTGTTTCTGGTGTTGTTTCTTCTGTTGTTTCTGGTATTGTTTCTGTTGTTTCTGTTGTTTCTTCAGTTGTTTCTGTTGTTATTTCTGTTGTTTCTAGTGTTGTTTCTGTTATTGGTTCTTGTGTTATTTCTTCAGTTGTTTCTGTTATTGGTTCTGGTGTTGTTTCTAGTGTTGTTCCTTCAGTTGTTTCTTCGGTTGGTTCTAATGTTGACGTTGATGTTTGTGGTGATGGTGGTGTTGCATTCTTATCAGCAATACATGTAATTAACTTACTTTCAGTTTCGTTTTTTAGTAAAATCAAAACTACTGTCGATATAAAGAATCCCAAAAGTGCAATGAGTAAAGCACATGTCAATTTATGTCGAAATATCCACCCTATTGCAAATAATTAATATATGAATTTTAATAAAAAAAAAAAATTAATACACGTATCACAACAACAATGCGAATTATGCACATTGAAATAAATATCATCTGATATAATATTTATATATAAATCTATATATGTAAACATAAAATGAAAGATTACTTTAAAATCAAATTATATATATAGCTTTATCTTCCAAATACTGTTTATATTTATTTATTTATATCATATATATATATCGATATATATTAGTAAAATAATTTTAAACAGTTTATAATTGGCTGATAAGCTCAAAAATAAAAATATTTGAAATTTTAACCAAGTATATAATATAATATTTAACTATTTAATATTAATAATACGCTGTTACAAAACTTTAAATCGGTATTATCCAAAATTCAACTGTTGGGTTGGGATTATAATAATTCACTATAAAAATACATAAAAACATTTTTTTTTTGCTTTTTAACGTAATTTAATTCTTTTATATATATGTAGAGTTTCTATATATATTAATTAAATATTCATTTGATTTCCACTTAAAACTTTAAATGTGTTGTGTTTTATTTGTTATATATACTATTATTGAACACATTCACTTTTTATATACTTTTTAAATTGAATTTTATGCTGACTATTTTTCGATTGGATTATCTTGAAACCATTATTATTTGGCGAGTATGTTATCTTGTTGCAATATTTGACAGGATTTTTGAAAATTTCCCACTAAGAAAGTGCACAAAAAACTTGAACTTGAAATAGTTTTGAAAAAATATATGGATAGATAGATATAAGCAAAAATAAAACAACGAAAACAATCATTGGCGCATATATGTATTTCTATATATAATTACACAACAGTTGAATTTTCGATATTGTCCGAAATATAATTAATTTAATTTTTTTTTTTGTTTATTTATAGATTTGTAACAAAGTATATACATATATATATAGGAATATAATAACAAATTTATATATATTTTTATATTTATTTGTAATTTTGCACATAAGGTGAAATTCACCTAAAATTTTAGATTTACCAAAAATCATTTTGCTTATCTTAAAATAAGTTCCACTATTTACTATTTTGTTATAATCATATATATACGTATATATATATATATATATATAGATGGATTTAAATAAATTGATTTTACTTTTTTTTCTAATTTTAATTTTAATCACATGAAAACACTTTTTTTAACATTAATGAACGCACAATATGTATATATTCTCAATTACAGGTGCAATATAACTAATATGTTTTCCTAAATAACTAAACATAAATAAAAAATTTTTTAATTCATACTTTTTAGCTTATCGATATACTTAACTGATATCTTAATCTTATTATATAGTATAGTATAATACGCGGTAATTGTTTTATCAAATATATATATTAAAATTTACTATCATATTAACTATATCTTGTTAATTTATAATGGTCAATAGCAATATACGCTTTTTTTATTATTGTGATAATGAATCTGAAAAAAATTTGAATAAATGAATAATTTTCGACAAGAAAAAAAAAGTATCCTATATAATAAGTTATAAATAATAAGTATAGTAAATTACTATATGGTATTTCAACAAAATCAGGTTCAAAATAATATACTTAAAAATACGTATTTTATTCACAAGTAAATCCTCAAACTAATAAATGTATTCACATATACCATTTTGTTCTACTACCCCATATATAGTTGAAGTGAATATTTAAATTGGATCATGTCGGATGATTCATAATATAATCTTGCGTTTCTGTTCTCTATCACGTGTTATTTAATGCGATGCGATATGACTAATATATAATTAAAAATATTATTAAAAAAAAAAATTCATTATACAAAATATAAGAAAATCACAAATAATACCTGCGATAATATTAATATTAAACTTCGTCATAATAAAAAAAATAAATAATATATTATTACAAATTCTAAACACTTCACATATTTGACAAAAACGAAATTAATATATAAATAAAATTTATATCAACACTTAAACCAATAAGTATATTAAATAAATACAAAACTTAACCATATCAATAAATAAAAAATACATATACATTTTATTCAAAATTTAAAAAATTATTCTTAACGCAATTAATAATAAATATAAATTAAATAAAAAAATTATGAATATAATACAAAAATTAAAATACAAAAATGTTCACAAAGCAATAGAAAAAAAATAATAAAAATCATTTTTTTTTGTTCGTTACTATTCGGCAGAATCGGTTTAGCGCCCGTAAAACCTCGGAATTCTATTGCCGTGATCCCGTAACGAAATCAATCAATCAATCATCGAAGCAGGTGATGAACCTTAGTAGATGCATTGAATACACTTAAGTGATTTTGGGTGGTAAATCGCTATTATAATATGTGAAATTTTAAAAATAAAGCAAACATATGAGATAAAAAAAAAACTTTTACTAAAACAAAATAAGAAAAAATCACTCGCATATGTTTTCAAACAATTGTCCAAGTTGCACAGTAGGTGGATTAGTTTTTTTTAGATAAGATGAAATGTTTAATTTAAATAACTGATAATCAAAAGTAGGGGGAAATACTAGTTCAGGGAGACTATTCCATAATATCTTGCTGTTCTTGGGAAAAATGAATTTCCAAATCTGTTTGTTTTCGCAAAAAACTATCTATATTAGTTTATACAGAATATGAATGAGCCTAATTGTGAATTTCTCGAATTATAAGAGAAGTTAATTGGGTCAGGAATTAGCTTTAAAATTTCATTAGAGCATTCATGGTAATAATACCTATAAAATGTGCACAATGAAGCTACTTCGATCGTCTATGATCCAATGATTCAATGGAATTTGTTATTGTTTCATTTCTAATCAGCGAAATATCGCCTGTTTTTGGATCCTGTCACTAAACTGTGCAGGGTAGTAATTGGTGCACCGCAGCCCATATGTAGGAATTGTACTATAGAAGTGGTCTTATAAAAGTTCCTATAAACTAATGCTAAATTTTCAGAATTGAGAAATTCTTTCGATCTTCTTAAAAATCCAATGCGACTAGCTGCCTTAGCTGGTATAGATATACCAAAAGCATATTAAATGAACAACTTTTTTTTTTTATTATATATCTTTTTTTGTATATTTACAAATAAGAATATATATATATATATAATTTTAAAACATTTTTATAAACGCAGACGTGTATATAATAATATATAAATACAAGTAATGATTTTGATTAATTAATTAATTAATCCATGATTCGGGTTTTCCTTCGACACGATAACCATAACCATGATCGTGTATCGCCGCTAACTCCGATCGTCGACGTTGTGCATCTAAATAATATGAATGAGATAAGGGCGGCGATGACGGTGGTCCATCATTATAAGTAGAATAAGCATGATTTGCATGATTTTTAAATGCTGAAATCATTAATAATAATATTGCTATTTTTCCCACAAAAATCGATTTAACCAATAATAATTTTAACGTTGAAACAATAAATGGAATAATTGCCGATTGTATTAAAAATGGTAATATAAATAATGGTAAAATTTTAGATATTAAATCATATTTTTTTCCACGTCCTATAAAATAAAAAAACAAATTTTTAAATACAGTTTTTTTTTTTTAGCGATTTTGTATACATAATAAATGAACAATCATATTATATATGTATATATAATAAAGTTCCTCTTACCTGTAAAAACATGCTTAAGACAATCTTCATCCAAATAGACCTTAACCAATTCTTGTTCTTTTAACAGACTAACATTAACACCTGGACCAACATTATAATATTTGAATTCATTGCCGATTGGTTTAATTTTCTTTTTCTTTTTGTTTAGTTTTCTCAATGGATTTTCATTAATTGTTTTTTTTTGTTGATCATCATTTATAGTATTATTATGATCATCATCATTATTATTATCGTGATCATCACCACTACTAACAATTTCAATACTGGTATCAATATCAGATAATGGTTTTCTTTTTTTATGTTTTCTTTTTTCCTTAATTCGTACGTGCTCCACGGTTGATCCTTTATCCTTTTGTCGATGATGATGATGATGATGATCAGTATTATTATTTTCACTTTTATTCAATTTTAATGGATTATCATTTAATAATAAATTTTTATAAAAATTTTTATATAAATCTTTTACAAGATTTTCCAATGGTTTTAAATGTTTTTCAATCAATAAATTTTCATTGCTAATATTATTATTTTGTAAATTAAAATCATTTTGATTTTGAGTATTAATAATAATAGAATCAGAAATATCATAAATTTTAGCATCAACCTCATCGTCGCCGTCGTCGTCGTTGTCGTCGTCGTCATCGTAGCCTTCGCTGTCGTCATCATCATCATAATAATGGTCCATTATTGTAGTAATTTCCACTCCATCATCGTAGCGATCATCTGACGAATTTGTATAATATTGTTCACTATCATTTATTTTCACTATATTATTATTATTATTAAAATAAGCTGTTGCCACAAATGGTGAAAATTGTGAAAATTTATTATCAATCGTTGATATATTTTCACTATTATTATTATTATTATTATTATTAATAATTTTTCTTGTCCATATTCGATTTGTTTTTGAATGTGAATTAATTGGTTGTAAAAAAATATAAATTATTATTAAAAATACTTTGAATATATTTTGAAACATTTTTGGTTTTTTGGACATCAAATCAATTATTATAAGAATATATACGTTTTGAATGACATTTTATTTTATCTTTGGAATTAATATAAAAATGAAAATATTTTAACTATATGGATTAACTTATAAAACAAAACACTCTTAAGAGTTTGATTATTGAAAATCAAATGAATTAAATCGTTTAGTTGGTCTGCATTTTATCATAACAATTTTTTTTATTTTTCTCTCTTGTTGTAAAACTATATTTATAAAGACTTGATATCATCTTATATATATATATATATTGATATTTATAATGTGAATTTATAATAGATATAAAATATATATTGATTAAAATATCATAAAATATGTGTTATTGCAACAAACAGAGATTTGTGTTTTTTTTTTGTTAATGCAATCTCAATTCTATTTCTATATTTCTGTATATGCAATTTTTGTTTTTTCACTTCTGCATCATTAAAGATATGTAGATCATCATCATTTATATACATAAATATATACGAATAACTGTTATCAATATATAAACATCATTGATCTTGACCATTTCGTTATGGGTCTGCATATATGCGGGACAGGGTATATATTAAAGAAAAAAGAAAAGTATTTATATATCATCACTTTATGGTTCATGGAAAATAAACTAAAAATTCAAAAATGATATTTCTTTCTTTTTCAAATTGATTAAATATTATATCAAGGTAATTGATGAAGAAAGTTGAAATTTTAATTAAAGTAATTAATTACTATAGGGGAAAATTTCGTCGTGAACATCGTGAACAATTTGTCATAAAATGATGAAAAAAATTTTTCTAGTCGCAAATACTAAATCTTATGAACCATACTCTTATGTATATGCGTATATTATTATGAAATTTATGATATTATTTTGTAACTGAAATTGTTAATCGAGATATTTTTATGTTTAAATTGAGTTGTGTTCGTTCTATTACCCCAGTGATATAAATTTTTTATTTATAATCTCATAAATATAATTGTAAAATGTATTATGTTATTCTTAATACTATTTTTATTTTTTTTTTACCACACAAATCATATTTAGATATAGTATACAATATTACTTGATATATACAATTATTGATGTCAATCATAATAATATAAAATAATAATTTAAAATCATAAACCATCAACTTTTAAATTAAAAAAAAAAAAAAAGAAGAAATCCTTATACGGTGACTCAAAGTACTGGTTCAATGTTTGAAAATTTTCGTTTGAACTTGAATTTAATTAATTAATTTTTCGCTATACAACCAACAATCTGGTTTTAGCGTCCAACAACAGCCTTCTGTTGTTAGTTTCTTAATTTGTGTCTTTTACGGTGTCGGTAATTAGCCGTACGACCAACCGCAAGCGGAATATACAACTCTGCGTTAAAATTCAGATTCCGAAAACACAAAACATATTTTATGCATTCAGTAGGATTCGAACCCACGACCCCAAAATTCCGTTAGAATTTTAGGTTGGAATTTTTAACATTTACACCACAGAGTTATAACTTGAATAGAGAAGTGAAATATCAAAATATTTTTTAAATCATATTTTTTTTTTAATTTCTTAATTATTTGTGAATAAGAATACAAAAATAGAAAATTATTAATTCCCCTTTTTATTAACATTTTTGCAAAATTTCTATGCATTGGCTCGCAGTACTTTGGCCTTATAATTTATAAACATTATGTCTAACAATGTGTGAGATATTTTTACAAATGATTTTCAAAGGACTATGCATTACTTAAAAATATAGTGTATATATACACAAATTCTAATTAGTTTTATGTTTTTAGGTTAGTATTCTATATAAAATTTAATAGTGTAAAAAGATAGAATCAAACTCATCATTAGCTAAGATACTCGAAAAATAATGTCAAAGCCCTTCTAATGAAAGGATATATATACCTCAAGGATAATTGTAAGAATACCATTTTCGGTTCTAATACTATAAATTGAGTACGATATAAAAGTAATATTGACTGTGACAAAAGCAAACGTATAGTCCACCAAAAATATTTCTAAATACCAACAACAAGCTCCATTATGACAACGCATTAGAACTGGGCAAAGCGTAGATGCAATACAATTAAATTATTATTAGAAAACGGATGAGAACACACAAGTTACGGCTCTCACGGTTCTAAATTCATTAAAATCATGCGAAAGCCGGGTATCAGGAAATAAAGGTCAAAAACCCATATCAAACCGAAAGACGTATGCGATCGCTTAATGAATATGCGGCCAAAGGCTACACCGAATGGAATCTAGCGGGGTAGGAAAACATTGTGACATTAAGTGACGAATCAAAAAAAAAAAAAACAATATATTTTCATCCAACAGACATAATTGGATTTGGAAAAAAAATAGCGAACCACTTACAAGTATGCAAGGGATTCAAGGAACCAAAAAATTTGAAGGTGGTTCGGTTACGGTCGGGGTTATACGGTGATCGGACACAAAACACTCTGCAAATTCCATCGAATTGAAGGAAAAAAGTATCCAAACACCCATATATTTCTATTTTAAATGCAAAAATAATGGAAAGAATTAATTTGCTAGAGCCAACAACAGCATGGTGACCCCAAACGCACCACCAAAATAACCATGAAAAGTTTGGAAAAAATCCATATTGGTATTAAGGTGGTTTCCATCAAGTCTTGACATCAATATAATCGATCATGCCTGGAATTTGTTAAAAAAAAAACCGCGGGATATTATCTAGCGGGAATGATCCTATCAACAAGGACGAACTATATAGAGAAAAATTCTGGCAGCTTGCAGCGACATATTGGCGAAAGATTTGGAAAATATATTTGATTCACATCCCCAAAAAATCAACTCTTTGTATTAGACAAAGGGTGGATATAGACAATATTAAAATAGAGCGTATAGAAACGTATTTTATGGGGCGTATAACATACCAGTTCAAACGAAAATTTTCAAACATTGAACCAGTACTTTGAGTCACTGTATATATATATATATATATGTCGATACAGTTTTCGCAAAACTGAAAATTATTATATATGATTTAAATATATTCAAAATCTCATTGTATGTTAATTTTTTCACATACGTATATATACCTAATATACCGAATCTACAAGAAAAAAATAATAAATTTATCGACACGAATTTCTTGTACCTATAAAAAATAAAATTTTATATTATTCATATACAAAAGAAAGTATATACCATAAAATGTAAGGCCTATAGATCATCACTAAATATATAAATAATTAATTATATATATTAACAAAACAAATTTTAAATTCGTTAATTTATATTTTAATTTTTACATGACAAGAATTTTAATTTATAAAATTAAAAAGGATTTCGTTTTATTACATATAATACAAAATACACAAATAAATAAATAAATTAATTACAGTTTTATTAAAATCTATATATGTGATATATGTGATATTAAATCACCAATCTTTTGTTTCAACCCAAATTGGTGCTGATTCAGCGGCTGTACTACGATGCGAATAAACAATTGGGAATGGTGCTGAATATGGTGCAGTAACTTGTTGTGGAATTGCACGAGCTAACATTTGTCCAACAGCAATTACTAATAAAATAACCTGCGCATTTATATAAAATACGAAAAAAACGAATGATTGGTTATAAATTTTTCAAATGAGAATGCAAGAAAAATAGGTTAATATTAAATAAAAAAAATGTGTACCCCAACTCCTAATCCTTTCATTGATACAATTGTTAATGCGGCTAAAAGTGTTGTTACAACACCAATTACAAATGCTGCCGGAATGATTGCAAAACTTATCCGTTTCAAGAAATGATGTCCAAATGTACGACTTTCTATTTATTTATATATATATATATATATATATATAGGTTTTGTATATTAAATATCATAAATATTTTTTTTTTATAGTAATTTTATTTCCGATAATTTAAAAATTATCAAAAATTGACATAATTTTCATGATAATGGAAAAATTTCAATCAATTGGTATATTATTTATAAAATTTTCTATCGTGCTTTAGTTAGTTATTGTTAAGGGTAAAAATTTTAAATAATCTTTATGAAAAAATTTATTTAGTACACCGATTTAGTAACATTATTAGATTAGATTAGATGGATATTCATAAAAAAAAATTAAAAAAATACCTGTTAAATCAGATGTTTTTGTATCATCTGAATTATTTTCACATAAAACCACATTTATCGTAATAACACAAATCAAAACAATACAATAAAACGAATTATAAATATTTGCCATTTTTTTTTTTTTTTTTAATTTATTTATTTATTTATTCTTTAAATTTAATTATTTTATATTTTTAATAAATATATACGCACACACACGATATTACATTAAAGACTAATTGTTAATGAATAAAATAATTTATATTTAAACAATTGATTTTTATTTGATTACCCTCTTCAAATTGTTGTCGATTACCAAAAATAAAAAAAGTAAAAAACGCATTTAAACAGAATATATTTTTTTACAAATCACGACATTGAAAAATGGAATTGTTTAAATTTTTTAAATACAAATATAAAAAGTGTCACAAATGTTCATATATTATAATTAAAAAGAAATGTATTTTTTTATGGTAGGTATATATTAAAAGTGCTCGGTATATAACTGCGAAAAGGAACTACAATTGCTATTTGTATATATTTAAAAATGAAATGTACACGTACGTATTTTGTGTTTTGAATATTAAATTTTTGTCTGATCAATAAACAAATATATATATATATATATTGATTTGCATTATGTCATAAAAGAAAAATTAATCAAATTTGGATATATAGAAAAAAACAAAATAGTTATCAATTACAGAACAAACAGATTGTATTATAAATAGATTCATATTTCATATCTATTATGAGTGTTTTACCATTTTTCAAACAATTTACCAAATTGTTTTATTCAAAAAAAAAAAAAAAAAAAAATTAATTCTTAACAGATTTAATCCGTAAACGTGACTTAAATATTTTTTTTTGTAATAACATTTCTAATTATAATTATTTATATGTAAGTATGTATATAGAAATAAATAATTAAAAAAAAAATAAATTACCATTATCTATATATATGGATATGGAATTTTGTTTAGTTTATAAATTTGATATTTAAATTGAAAGCGTTATTATTATATATATATGGGGTAAAATTCATTTCTTCTATATATACTTCTACTTTCTATATATCCGAATTTGTAAATTTTGTCTTTTATGATAGAAAATATCATACGTGCAACGCGTGCATAGTATAGTTCTTTTACGCACATCCATCATATTTTGATATTCTAAACTATATTATTATTTGTATATGAAAAAAAAAAGAAATAGGGCTTTTTCTCTATCTAAATCGGTTCCAACTGATATCAATAATAGAAATAATTATATTGTTGCAAGAAATTCTTGCAATTCAATAGCAAAATATAGCTCATGAAAAGTTTTTATTCAATTAAAATATTAAAGATAAGATTTGCTTCCTAGGAAAAGGGGAACAAATAATATTTTTGGACTTTATAGTTAAATATCTATTCAGGGTAATTTTGTTCAAAAATCTTCACCATTGCACCATTGATTAATGATAGTGCGGAACTATATTAACCATTAGACCATTAGAAAAGGCTATAATCTTTTATAGCATCCATATTTTCAGATAATACATAGTCCTCAATGATAGTAATATATGCCTATATTCCAACCTAATACCTAATACGAATTTTCAAATGAAAAATATATATTTCATAGACAGGGTTGTTTATAAATAAGCTCTTAGAGATAGATAGATGTTCATAAAAGTACTATGGAGTTGATGGCATTCCCCCAAAATGGTTTTAAAAAAATCTGCATCTACTTTAGTACACCCACTTTGAAAACTCTTTCACAAATCAAATTTTCGAATGAAATATTTCCATCATCTTGGTCCAAAATTGCTAATATTACACCTATTTCAAAAGCGGATACTTTAAAGCAATCCTTCCAATAATTATCGCCCAATAGCCATAACATCAATACTTTCTATAAGGTATTGATGGAGAAGATAGTAAATCGCGTATGATTGTCCAATATCTCGATGATAAAGAACTTATTATAGTGATTGCCAATATGGCTTCAGGCACAAACGATCTACACAGGAGATTTACTAAATTATTTAACCAATAAAATATAGGTAATAGTATTGCAAATTTTTGGTGAAAAACAAGTGGTTTCACTAGACATTTTACTAAGGCTTTTGATATAGAGTATGGCATAAGGCATTAATATCCAAATGTCATTCATTTGGATTAGGGGACTATGATTCTGTAAATGGGTTGGGAACTTTTTAGCTAATAGCTAATATTAAGGTTGTACTATAGATGGAATTAGTTCCAAACTTTATCCGGTTTAATCTGGGGTACCTCAGGGTTGTGCTCTATCGCCCACTATCTTTTTAAATTTTTATTAATGATCTTTTATCGATAACAGAAAATCCAATGCACTGTCCAATGCAGACGATAGTACATTACATTCTTCGTATGAACTACATCGTAATGCGATAATGCGAATCAAATGATTCAGTCTCGCCGCAGAAGATGATTTCCTCAATTAACAATAAGATTTAGATTCAATCAATCCATCTAAAATAAAGGCATGTTTGTTGTCAAACAAACGATCCATAAATGTTGACCCAATAATTATGTATAATACAATTATTCCGCAATCTAATGACCTATTAAATTTGGGAATGTCTTTGTCAAACAAATTTTCATGGAGTAATAATATAATAATTGCGGCTAAAAAGGCGGCATTGGATTTTTTAAGAAGATCGAAAGAATTTCTCAATTCTGAAAATTTAGCATTAGTTTATAGGACCACTTTTATAAGATCACTTCTAGAGTACAATACCTACATATGGGCTGCGGTGCACCAATTACTACCCTGCACAGTTTAGTGACAGGATCCAAAAACACGCGCTATTTCGCTGATCAGAAATGAAACAATAACAAATTCCATTGAATCATTGGATCATAGACGATCAGTAGAGCTTCATTGTGCACATTTTATAGGTATTATTACCATGAATGCTGTAATGAAATTTTAAAGCTAATTCCTGAGCCAATTATAACTTCTCTTATAATTCGAGAAATTCACAATTAGGCTCATTCATATTCTGTATCGATTAGTTTTGTTGCAAACAAACAGATTTGGAAATTCATTTTTCCAAAGAACAGCAAGATATTATGGAATAGTCTCCCTGAACTAGTATTTCCCCTAGTACTTTTGATTATCAGTTATTTAAATTAAACATTTTATCTTATCTAAAAAAAACTAATCCACCTACTGTGCAACTTAGACAATTGTTTGAAAACATATGCGATTGATTTTTTCTTATTTTGTTTTAATAAAAGTTTTTTTTTTTATCTCATATGTTTGCTTTATTTTCAAAATTTCATAAATTAATCCACATATATTATAATAGATTTACCACCCAAAATCACTTAAGTGTATATTCAATGCATCTAAGCAGGTTCATCACCTGATTAAGTGATTTCGTTACGGGCTCACAGCAATAGAATTCCGAGGTTTTACGGGCGATAAACCGAATTTTTCAACAATTAATTTTTATACTTTGCCTTAAGTTTATATATATAGACATTCCACGCAATTATAGATTCAACATAAAAACTATTATTGCTTTGGAATTTGAAAGAATTTTTTTTCCGTAATGATCTATTTTCGAAAAATTCATATGTATTTACAGATGATAAAAGTGATTATGCCTTAACGGTATAGATAATTCACATGAAATTTACCTTCTTAACGTATATATATGCTTATTAATTATATATCTTTCTATTTTTGATCATATAAAAATCATGTATTAAAATTATTTTTAACTATATAGAATGAAGATGAACAATGAAATATTATACTTTTTTTTTTAAGATTATTTTAAATATAAATGTGTTATCATAATGAGAAATAAAAAATTAATCGTAACATATATTTTAAAATCAGGTAATTGGTTCAATGGTTCTTATTTATATATATATATATATATATATCCATATCTTACAATTACCACACGTAATCGCGAATATATTGGCATATTTAATACATTCAATAAATGTGCATTATATAAGATCATTATTATATTATATCTACTAATGTGATTATATCTTGTTTGTTTTATTTATTATTTGAATTAAAAAAAAAAAAAAAATGTTCTACAAAAATTTAAAAACAGTTATCAATAATTTATATATATATAATGTAATAAATATAAATCTTTATGAGAACTAATAATAAGATTAAAACACGTTTCACCACAAATAATGTATGATACATATACATTTTACAATTACTAGAAATTGTGGATAATAAAAATGTTATTATATATATATATATAGGTTTATACTACATCATAATCGATTATGTTCTAACTACATGCATTTAAAAAAAAAAAAACAAAAATCATTCACATAATCATTTTTATCCGCATATAAGCAGCTAATCTATTTATTGTTTTTAGTAATAATACAATATATCATTCAATAAACCAAAATCAATTAAAGCTTTGTATATAGGAGGAATATACATTTATGTATAGTATATATATATATATACAATTAGATATGACTTCTTTATTTACCTTAATATATATACTTAATCGTATGTGTATAAATAAGATAAAAAAAAAATATGTATACTTTTAAGGCAATACAAAATCTATAATTTTTATATAGAAGTAAACATTTTTATATAAAAATCTTTAAGATTATAGAATTTAGTATTGCTATTACTTCCGTTCGATAAACATTTATATATATATGGAAAAAGGCATATATATAGTGTGAACATATATTCTTTTAATTTTTTTTTACCTAATCAAAGAATATAGGTAAGTGAAAAACAATTATTTTTTAAGTGCGTTTATAGTAAAAATTAAATATAAAAATTTCCACCATTAATTAATTTCAGATTAACAAAAAAAAAACAAAATTAAATATAAACACAATGAAATCAATGATAATTTTAATAGTTTATTTATATGTTTTAATTATTATTTTATTACAATTAACAATGATAAATTGTCATCATAATCATCATAATCATCATAATCATCGTACTCGTACTCATCCAGAATCACAAATTAATATAAATAAACAGACAAATGTGAATAATGATAATAAAAATGTGAATACCGTTTATAAAACCACATCATCTTCTACATATTCCGATAGAAAATCATCGATACCATCAATGAGTATGCTTAAATGTATAAAAAAAATAAATATATTAAAATGTTTAAAAATATTCGTTTTACAACGTATGGAAAAATCAACAGCATTTAAAAATAATGGAAATAATAAATCGAATCATTCATTTTTAAATAGTAATGGTAATTTAACTATTGATTTTTTTAAACATATTCTTGAACAATCAAATGATGAATCGTCAACTAATAATAATAATAATAATGTTAACAATCAAAAACCATTAAAAATAAATGATAATAATAATAATAATAATGAAATTCAATTACAATCGATTTATATTCAAATGGATGACAGTGAAATTGATGAACGTTTAACAAAATGCATACAAGAATATTTTAAAAATAAAGAAATTAAATTACATTTTATACCGGGAATGATTGTTAATGTTATACCAAATGAACGTAATGAAATTAATTTATCATTAAAAAAAGGTATTTTAAAACAAATGTTTTTTTTTTTTTTTTGACGACAATTTGTAATTTTAAATTTAAATTTATTTATTTATTTTATCAAAGTAATTCATTCATCAAATAACAATTTGGAACGTAGTATTAAAAAAACAAAACCACATGAATATATGATGCAATTTGGATTACCCGCATTAATGATGCCATCCATTTTATTAGGTACAATTTTACCATTTCTATTGCCAGCATTAAAAATGGCAACAATATTATCGGTACTGTTAAATAATGGGGCACTATTGGGAGCTATTATGTATGCGGCAAAAAATGCTGATTCTCATTCACAAACATTTTACGCATCACCATTATCATCATCTTCATCATCATCATCCGTATCATCATCATCATTAGTTGGTGGTGGTTACCATTAATTATAATTAATATACTACTCTAACCACTATAATATTGGACACCTGCTATTTTATTCGTATGTTATCGACTTTGAGATGCCGCGAAAGGACTTTACACAATAATTTTTTAATCCTTGCAATTTTATTTCATAAAATGATGGTTTTAGTTAAATAAAGTAAAAAAACTTTTAAATTCAATTAGTTATGGAATTTAATGCAAAATGATTCAATTTAACAAAAAAAAAAAAAAAAATTTGACCATTATAATATCGGACACTTATATTATACGCCACGAATCTCCTTTGTAACACCTCCTTTATTGGCCTATATGACACCATCCATTCTGTTAGACGTGGTATTTACTAAGTTTTTGCATTCATCTGGGGTTTTTGTATTCCTCATTTCAATGATTTTTCCTTGGAATTCTTCACTCCTTCAATTGTAACTTTCATATCATGTTTTGTACTTTGTTTTATTAATGCCCACCACGATTATATTGGACTTAAATCAGGACTTGAAGATGCCCACTTCTAAAAGTATATTCCTTTACTAATTTTTTTAGCTTCCAACCAGTTCTTGGTTGCTTTAGCGGTTTGTGGTAGAGCAACATCTTATTGAAATGTATATTCGCCGTTTGAATATAATTTAATAGTCGATGGCAAAAGGTAGTCATTTAATATATGAATGTGTTTTTGGGAGTTAACCGTACACTAAATGCAATGGAAATTAATAAAATTAAGTAAGCAAATTAAAAAAAAGAAACGACTCCATTTGAAATGTAAATTATAATAACTAGCTGAAAATTTCACAGTGCGTTTTAAACAATCACGATGGAATGCTTCATTTTGTGTGTGAATTACTCGATTATCGGAATCACAAACAATAACAAATTTACATTCATCATCAAAATATAATGCTATTCCATTCCCGCAGAACTCAAAATTGTTTATTGTTTTGTTTTTTTACGAAAACAATTGAAAGGGGCTTAATTGATTTGTGATGAAAAATTATTAGGGATTATTATTAGGAAAAAAACATTGTTTTTATTAAACTGTGGCTGTGTCTATGTCTGTATTTTTATCTTATATTCATATAGTTCGGTTTATGAATCCATTGCCTTTTCCACTTTCGTGCGACCACTTTTTGGATTGGTGTTGACCATTTTAGACTTATATGGACACTCATAGGAGTTCTCCTATTTTTTCACAGTTGCGTTTATCACGATCAGTAACAGTAAATTTTAAACCACTTTCTGTGACTCAAATGAACCGGTTAACCATATTTTATTTAAATATCTGATACGGTAGACTTACAATTAAGTTCTTTAGGAATATTTCGTATTATTCTTATATTAATAATAAGATTAAAAGGAACCATACAGTCCCGATTTAAGTCCAATAGAATCGTTGTGGGCATTAATAAAACAATGTAAAAACATGATATGAAAGTTTCAATTGAAGGAGTGAAGAATTCCAAGGAAAAATCATTGAAATGAGGAATACAAAAACACCGGATGAATGCAAAAACTTAGTAAATACCACGTCTAAGAGAATGGTTGGTGTCATATAGGCCAAAAGAGGTGTTACAAAAGAGATTAAGTGTCCGATATTATAATGGTCAAATTTTTTTTTTTTGTTAAATTTAATCATTTTGCATTAAATTCCATAACTAATTGAATTTAAAAGTTTTTTTACTTCTGTCTGCGCAATTATTTAATCAAAACCATCATTTTATGAAATAAAATTGCAAGAATTAAAAAATTATTGTGTAAAGTCCTTTCGTGGCATCTCAAAGTCGAGCATACGAATAAAATAGCAGGTGTCCGATATAATATTGGTTAGAGTAGTACTTCTTTTATTCCATATACAGTTTTTTAGTTATTATATATGTTTATTTTAATTATAGTTTATTAAAATTTAGTTTCTATATATATATTTAAGTATTTTTCTAATATACTTATTTTTTAATAATAAAGATAAATATTTTTTTAATAATAAAGATAAAAAAAAAACTCAACATTATTTTATTATTTCTTTTACATATATTATATACAAAAACCTATAAACCTGCAATAAAACTATTAATTATTTTATATATTACGTTGTGAATAAATTGCTAATTAATATTGATTACTATTTATTGTTATATCTATTTGATTATTATCGTATCATTTTTATCTTCTTCATCCATATCTTTATCATCCCAACCCCAAACATTATTTTCATGATTATGATTCAGAATATGATTATTAATTATTTCAATATTATTATTATTATTATTATTTTTATTATTAATATTCTTATTATTATAATTATTTATATTTTTTAAACAATCACTGTATTTATTTGTACCATCACCGGTACGTAGAGCTCTTTTAAGTATATGCTCGGGTGAAACAGTTTTCAAATCATATGCCCAACCTATAATAAAAACAAAATTGTATATATCGCGAGTTATTCATCATACAACAGCACAAAAGTGAACCTTTAATTAATATAGTATAGAAAAATGTAAGTTTTTTTTTTTTTTATACCTATCCATGAAAAAAAATCAATATAAGCTTTTGTCCAATTCATTGCATAACCACCCAATTCAGATGTTTTATAATCCCATGGAAATACATGATGATAATTATGCCAACCTTCACCTTGTCCAATTGACGATACAAATACATTATCAGATGCTTTTATTGATCTGTATATCAAATTAATTAAAAATCAAAAATAAAAATTAATATAGAAATGTATGAAAATATTATTATAATTCAAAAAAAAATTAAAAATTGATTTACTTATCATAAGATTTATATCCCCATACATGAGCGGCACTATTCACTAACCATGTTCCATGTAATGTTAACATATACCGGGTTACAGCCGTAACAAAAAATGCATGTGAAAATGATACATCAAATAATTTCATACTTAATATGGTGGGTAAAATAAAACACATAAATGTTGCCATTGGTACAAAAAATCTAAAAAAAAAAGAAATGTATTTGTGTACAGGTAAAAAAATAATCAACTACAATTATTATATATAGGCATATAATATAATATTGTTACCTTTTCTGAAACATAACAATTGGATCTAATTCTAAATCACTCATATCAACAGCAGCACCTTTTCGTTTAACATCTTCATGTTTTCGTACCAATAACCATCCCATATGAGCAAAAAAGAAACCTCTATTTATATTATGTGGATCTGCATTCGTATCCGTAAATTTATGATGAACTCTATATGTATATTTATTTTTTCAACAAAAAGTTTCATATATTAAGTAAGAGGAAATGAAAATTAAGTAAGAGGAAATGAATATTAAGTAAGAGGAAATGAAATATATCTTATCATTATTATTATTATTTTATTAATTGTATATACCTATGATCTCTAACCCATTCGTAAACACTATTTTGAAATGCTATTGAATTTTGTAAAATTAATAATAATCTTAATGGCCATTTTGCTTTATATGATCGATGTGACCATAATCTATGAGCACCGGCTGTTACACCCAATGAACTAATAACTCCATAAACGTACACTTTTTATTTTTTTAAAAATATAAATAAATAGGTTTTTGATATTGAAAAAGATTATAAAATAAACGCAAATAGAATTTTTTTTATTTACTAAATATCGGTAATATTATTTTAGTTTGTCCACTGAATATTAAATATAATCCGTAAAATGTTCCTGTATGTAAAAATATAAATATTATAACATTTCGCCAGGATATTTCCAATTTTATATATTCTTTATTTTTATTCTATAAAAAATAAAAAAAAAAAATACAAAATAGAATAGATATTTATTATTGTGCATATGTAGCATAAAGTATATATTCATTATCGAAATATATAGGAATGGATCTTATTATACCTTTACAAAACTATCAATTTTCATTATTGTAGGTTTCCCATCATTAGTTTCATTAAATAAATTCTTATTTACCATAATATTCGATTTACTTTTCATTCCAATTTGTGAAATTATATTCATAGCGGATGTTGATGCCATTTTAAATTATCATATAATACAGATAAATATAATTTAATTCGCTTTGTAGCTGAAAATCTATATTATTATTGTAATTAAAAGAAATATTTTGAAATTATTGCTAAATATCCGATAGGATATTGATTATTACAATAAAGTATTTCATTTTGTATAAGCGTATAAGTGTGTTTAAGAGGTCAACGTTTTTATGTATATTTAATTTTTCGTTTTTTTTTTTAGTTATTAAAATTAAAAGTTTTGTAATGCAATATGATAAATATTAAAAATCATTTAAAAATCATTTGTTTTTATATTAACAAAATTGATTGTATAAATCAGGGATGTGGAGTCGGAGTCGGAGTCGGAGTCGAAATATTTGGACCGACTCCTCGACTCCAGCACATTAATAATCAATTACATTTTTCACTTTTTTTTTAAATTTCATTGATTTCCTCATATTATATTAATTATTAAAGTAAACCTCGGGAAGGTTTTGTCTTTTATAATACAAATATTGAATAATTGAGTATACTAAACCCAATTTATAAATATATAGGAGTAAAAAATATGGTATGGCATTTGTTAATGGAAAATGTAGAATATCGTAAATTCACGTATAAACACTTCGCAGTTCGCAGTGCATATATATTAAATCCCAATAACAATATATGTATATGCGTATTTTATAAAGAATATGGCATGGCAGAAACTATGATAAATTCTGTTTAGAATTTAATGAATGCCTAAAGACGGGGGAAAAATTCGATCGAAGCAGCAATTTAGATGTGCGTATAATAGTGCGATAAGCAAATATCCAGAAATTGGGCATAATGCTGCACTGTTAGCCACCGCACTACCACCAACCCAAGTCAGTGTGGAGCGTTTATTTTCGGCTTTACGCATAATTAAAATCAGATTTGCGAGCAAATATGTATGAAAGCCAATTTGATTGATGCCATTTTCTTTTTAAGAATTAATTTTTAAGGGAGAATAAAAAGAATATATGCGTTATTTAAATGAAATTATTTCTAGAGTTTAAGAAGAGTTCTGGTTTGAGTCGGAGTCGGAGTCGATTGAAAGTTGGGACGACTCCCCAACCCTGGTATAAATCAATAATAAAATATAAGTATTTATTTGCAATACATATATTTAATCTAATTATATAATTAACACTTTAATCCTTTAATGCTAACAAAAACACTTTAGTTAAATATGCACTTACTATATAAATATTCACTTCTTCGATATCAACAATAAAAGTATATAAATTACTATATAAATCGCAAATTTTAACTTTTACATTAATTTAAATTAAAGACTATAAAAAAAATTCCTTAATTTTATTGCCATATATATGGTATATTGATGTTATGCGATGAATGTATAACAAAACTGAAAATATTCTATTAAAAAATTAAGGTTTTATAACATTTTTTGACAGAGGAAATGATTTGAATATCTTAAAATATATAAAAATCTTTCAATATTTCATATTTTTTTTTGTACCTATATATATGTACACCTGGTTGCAGTACATCTAAAATAGAAAAAAAGAATATGTCGAAAATTGATGATAATATGCATCAATGCATCGTATATCATATATACATTTATTTATTATTAACATATTCAACATTATCTTGTACGTTTTTCTTGTATAATTTTTCTTTGGTCAAGGTTTATACATTAACAAAAAAAAAAAGAAAAAGTATACCATCGAAAAAGTTACTAAATTGTGTATAATAGAGGGGTTTCAATTTATTACCATTCAATGGCTCATAAAATGTTAATCATTTTATATTGAGCCACAATAATACATTCAAATCCAATCCCAAAAACACCCTTGGGTTTATATGGGATGGAGGATTGGAAGGGGTTCAGTATCAGTGAAAAAATCCTAGACATAAAGTTTTTCCATTGATCCAACAAATCAATTTGTTACGAACAGATTGAAATGTTTCTAATAATAATAGCTAGAATCTTTTATGGGTGTTTATTGGTGTTTAATAACCCTTAAAAGTATATTATTAAACGTTGGTTACTCTGTTGGATAGGATTGGAAAGGTTTATATGTTTCTTGAATAAAACTTTTGGGGACATCATAATATTGAAAATGTATAACAAAAGTTACGCATATTTTAAAATCAAAATTTAAATTGTAATATCCGAAGACATGGACTCTAACTCAATCCAATCGAGAAAAAAAAAACGATCCAGCTTTTGAAATTTGGACTTATCACGAAGAATATATTGAATATTCCAAATCAAAACAATTTCAGCTTGGACTAACTACCATATCACTTTATTTTGAAAAGTTCTAGATAAAGCAAAGAGCTTGTAGTTTTTTTTTGCTCGTTACTACGGCAGAATCGGTTTAGCGCCCGTAAAACCTCGGAATTCTATTGCCGTGAGCCCGTAACGAAATCACTTAATCAGGTGATGAACCTGCTTAGATGCATTGAATACACTTAAGTGATTTTGGGTGGTAAATCGCTATTATAATATGTGGATTAATTTATGAAATTTTGAAAATAAAGCTAACATATGAGATAAAAAAAAAACTTTTACTAAAACAAAATAAGAAAAAATCACTCATATATGTTTTCAAACAATTGTCTAAGTTGCACTTTAGGTGGATTAGTTTTTTTTAGATAAGATGAAATGTTTAATTTAAATAACTGATAATCAAAAGTAGGGGGAAACACTTAGTTCAGGAAGACTATTCCATGGGAAAAATTCATGGTAATAATACCTATAAAATGTGCACAATGAAGCTACTGCGATCGTCTATGATCGAATGATTCAATGGAATTTGTTATTGTTTCATTTCTGATCAGCGAAATAGCGTGTTTTTGGATCCTGTCATTAAACTGTGCAGGGTAGTAATTGGTGCACCGCAGCCCATATATAGGTATTGTACTCTAGAAGTGGTCTTATAAAAGTGGTCCTATAAACTAATGCTAAATTTTCAGAATTGATAAATTCTTTCGATCTTCTTAAAAATCCAATGCGACTAGCCGCCTTTTTAGCTGCAATTATTATGTTATTACTCCATAAAAAGTTGTTTGACGCAAATACATTCCCAAATTTAATAGGTCATAAGATTGTGGAATAATTGTATTATGCATAAGTATTGGGTCAACATTTATGGATCGTTTGTTTGAGAACAAACATGCTTTGGTTTTAGATGGATTGAATTCTATTAAGTTTATCCTTCCACCAATTAGATATTCAATCTAAATCTTATTGTTAATTGAGGAAATCATCATCTGTTGATTTTCAATTATACCAGGCAGGAGGAAATGACAAACATTTTAAGAAGAATATTATTTAGATTTAAGTTTAAAAATAGAAATAATAACAGAAAAATAATTTAATCAAAAAAAAATAATCAATTTTCTATTTAAAAATAAAAATAATAACCAAAATTCATTTCACAAATGGAAACGGCTCACTACAAAAAACAAAATGGTTTGAATATTTTCTATAAATTGAAAACTTCGAAATTCGGTGAAACGTCACCGAAAATCATTTTTAAACATTTCACTTTCATCATTTTCAATTTTCATTTACAAATAATTTTCCTTGTTTTTGATTGATGTTTGTTTTGATTTGATTTTTTGTATTATTATTTTTATTTCATTTTTAAATTTGTTTTTAATTAATTATTACTATTATTAGAGATTTATTAAATTGTGCATAAATTTTCTTTGTGTTATTTTTCCATCATAAATTTAATATTTTATTTAATAACATTAATTTTAATTTTTTTTTTATAATAAATATGTTTAAATAAGAAAATTCAAGAAGAAAAAAAAAAAACTATGGAACTGAATATAAATAGTGATAAAATTGATAAGAAAGACAATAAGAAATGTACAATTGGGGTTAATGGGGATAATGAAGAAAACAATAATTTAATAATAAGAAAAACAGCATCTTCTTTGATATTGAAACAAAAACAACTTCAAGAACAACAAAAACAACAACAACCGCAAATAAATACTGTACCAATATTATCATCAGTACAAAAATACGAGTAAATACAATTAATTATTATTATTATTTATAAATATAATATTTTGAACATTTAGTTCAATGCTTCAATTTTAATTGATTTTATTTTGTATTGTTATCACTTGATTTTTGTATGACATTTAAAAATGTATTAATATAAAAATTATTAATTATTTGTTTGTTTGTTATTATATTTGGAGTATTATATAGAAAACAAATTGAAATCGTTTTATTGTGTTTTTTTTTTGCAATATAAAATCAGATAACATTATTTTTGTATAATTTCTAATAATGCATTATATGCATTCATTAGATTAGAATGGGAAACTTTATCGGGAATATCAACGGATCCAGAATTGTTAGAATTAAGACAGATTGCTGTTGATGGTGAATTAAAAATATCAAAATTTCGTAGTATTTGTTGGTCATTACTATTGGGAGTGTTACGAAATGATTCAAAAAGTTGGCTACAACAAAGACGTTACGATCGTAATAGGTAATATATAATGATGATATAATAATTTGAAGCTTCTTAATTCAAATTTGATTGTGATATTTAATAACAATAATAATAATAATAATAATAATAATAATAAATCATTAGGTACATTGAATTGAAACGGAAATATTTTTTAAATCCACATAAATTAAAGGATTACATCGATGATGATCCATTGTCACAGGCAAAAACAAGTATATGGAATCAACATTTTTGTGATAAAGAACTGTGTGGTATTATACAACAGGATGTTATCCGAACATTTCCCGGTGTTGATTTTTATCGTAAAACACAAATACAAGAAATTATGATAAATATATTATTTTGTTATGCACGTCAACATCCCCATATTTCGTATCGCCAAGGTATGCATGAAATTTTAGCACCAATTTTATTTGTTTTACATTGTGATCATCAAGCGCTGTTACATATTCGTGAAATGAAAATGTCAATGGAGTAAGTATATAGTTCATTTATTGTTGTTGATTATTATTAATTACTGAATAATATCTAAAAATTGTTTTGTCAATCTAAAATTAAATTTGTTGCATTACATTTACATTTACCATAAATTACAGAAATCATATTGAAGAAATATTAGATCCACATTTTTTAGAAGAAGATTCATTGTAAGTATTAAATAATTGATTAAAAAAAAACAACAAAATTGTTATAACATTTTGAATTATAGTTATTAAAAACAAATAAATATTATTTATTATTTTCAGTTATATATTTAATAAAATTATGAAAAATATTGAACCATTTTATAGAATTAATAATTTTATAACATCATCAAATGATTATTTTTCATCGGTGGTTCAGCAATGTCCATCACCACCACCACAACCACCACCACCACCACCGCAGCAACAACAATCCCCGTCAACGGTAATATTATAGATTTTTGTTTGTTTTATGCCATAACTTCCAATATAAATAGATCATTTGAATCAACAGTCAATGATTTATATTAATTTGATTTATTAACTTTTATTTATTTTTAAACATTTTTATTGTTTAGTCATCGAATGGGATCGCTAATGCCACAACAACACCACCATCATCACCAATAACCAATAATGATATAAGACAATCATCAGAAATTGAAGTTGTATCACAATTAAATTTTATACGTGATAAAATACTAGCTAAAGAAGATTTACATTTACATAATCATCTATTAAAATTGGATATTCCATTGCCGATATTCGGAATGTATGTATTATAATTAATTAAAATTTTTTGCAATATATAAAAAATAAAATATAAAAATTAATTAATTTTTTATTCCAAGTCGTTGGTTACGTTTGTTATTTGGCCGTGAATTCTCATTACAAGAATTATTAATATTATGGGATGCAATATTTGCCGATAGCGATCGTTTTGAATTAACCAATTTCATTGTTGTTGCAATGCTAATACGTATTCGTGATAAATGTGAGTGTATATTCATTCATGGATTAGTTAATAATAATAATTGCTCTATATTAATTATATATATAATAATAATAATTATAGTATTACTTGGAGATTATACGACATGCCTCATGTATTTAATGAAATATCCAACAAATATTGATATTAATGTGATTATAAAACATGCATTACATATGCGAACACCATCGGTAAGTATTCATCTATAACTATATTCATTTTTAATCAATTATTGGCTAGTTTAAAATTTTTTAATATTCATATTTGCGATTGTTTAGTTCCATTCCAATAAATTAATTATTTAAATATTACATTATATAGAAATATCCTATACCAGACGGTGCATTTGTATATATTTCAATAAATAGAAAACAATTTGAATTTGATCGAAATCATTCAAATCGAATATCATCCTCGTCATCACCATCAACGAATGTATTAAAAAAAAATAATAATAATAACAATGTCGTCCGTATGACAAATTGTGATAATAAAGATCAACAAAAACGTAGTATTAATAATAATAATCATTTTCATCATTATCATGATCATGATCATCATAATCATCATCATCCTAATAATAATAATAATAATAATAATCATCATATAATTGATGAACAATTACAAAATAGAATAACTGCATTACAAAATGCAAGTGCATTAGCCACAATGAAATTTGTATCCGAAGTACAATATTTAAATTATGATACTGAACCAGGTATCGTTGATGGATACTTAGAAGATGTAAATATAATTTTATTTTTGTCTTTTGATATTGATTCGAAAAATACTTATAAATTTATAAAATCCTTATTAGAGAATTCATTTACGTTTATCTTTTAATAATACAGCTGATTTATCAAATTGTTTTATAGATTTATAATATTTTTTGTTTGAAATTTTCCCATTTAAATTAATTTTTCTTTTATTTATTTATCTTTCTTCATTTTAAGAGCCCGGATTTATTAAAATTAGAATTACAAAATGCAAATACTGTGATGACAATAAGTCGAATAAAATTAACACAATATTTAGGTACATTAAGAAAGGCTATCGTTCCACAGCTATCTCATTCCACATCATCATCAACATCATCACCGGGTAAAAAATCATCGGGTAAAAATAACACGGTACTTGAGGGTGTACAACAAGCATTGGATGGTATTGAAGAGGTTTGAGAATTGATTGAAAATTTTGAAAATATAATTTAATTTTTCCTTTTTGTAATTAATATTTATACCTATATAATTAACAACACGGTTTTTATTTTAGGTATGTGCATTATTAAATCATAAAATATATGTACCATATAAAAAAATGGTACCGGTTGATAGAGCATTTGAAGCGAATGAAGGTGCCACTACTGGTACCGGAAATACTCGTAAATTATCACAACAACAACAATCATCAAAATTGAATAGTAATGAAAAAACGACAACAGTTCTTAATAATAATAATAATAATAATAATAATAATAATAATAATAATAATAATAATATTAATAATGATAATAATAAACCAAAAAATAATAATATTACATTTATGCAAAAACGTTTTCGTAAATACAATGAACATGAATCAAAAACTCATTTTGTACGTCAATTGGCGGCAGCAGCAACATCACAACATTTTGAAATTCAAGGTATTGGTATTGATACCGATCCTATAAATAATAATGATAATAAAAATATTGATTATTATAACACTGATGATGATTATGAAACGCATAGTGAACCAATTGAGAATGTACGATGTGGCATTGGCTCTGGTTATAAAACAAATAATTGTTTACGTAGTAATTCTATGACACGATATGAAATTCCAGAAAATCAATTAACTCGTATAGCTGTTAAGATTTTAGGTAATCGTAAAGAATTTGAAATGCATGAATTTCGAGGTGCAGGTGGTATTATAGGTAGTGGTAATGGTGATCAACAACATTCACGTAATTTTAATAATAATAATAATAATAATGATGATTGTGGTGGTGATGGTAGTGGTGGCATTTCCGGTGATGGCAATAGTAAAAGATTGTATTTAAGCAATATGATGGATGATGGATTTAATGTTATGCCAAATATTGATCCATCAAGAGAAAGACGTGATGATTCACCAATTGATGATTGAGATTTGTTGATAGTTGATATATTTATAGGATGCTTATTATTATAATTATATATATATATATATAAATTTATAGAAAAATATGGTTAACATTTTTGTAATCTTCGTTTTTTTTTTTCATTTATCTTAAAATAAAAAAAAAAAACACCAATTCCTTAAACAATTATTTTAATTATATTTTACTAGTATAAAGCACTTTTAAAATTGTATTATTATGAAAATAGAAATAAAAATATTATTGTTATTAATTTATTTTTTCCAATACACTTTAATATTATGCCTTATCAAGGCAAATGTTCTTCTGGAATTCTGGCCCAAAGGTTCCCAAAAGCATTGAAACGAAAGCTATAGATTAAACATTTTCTTATGATTTTTACTAAACGTCCCAGAAAACAAAACAGAAATTCTCACTCTCTGTCAGGATGGATTTGAGATTTGAGGATGTAAATACAAAAAATTTGGAATAAAAACCACAAAAATAAAACTTATTGTTATACTAATTTATTTATATAAATGTTATAATTTATTTTTCACAAATTTTGAGATATATCAATATCAATAATTAATAATTCTATTTATCGAAAACCAAATTGAGAAGGAAAAAAACTGGCAAAGTTTGTTATTAATAACATAAATTATAGTATGAGATAAACAAATTAATAATGTAATGAAATAAACGAATATTTCTATTGTTTCCTTTTGTTGTTCTTCTTGTTGATATCCATAATTATTGTTTAATAATTAAACAACAAAAAAACCCATTATTATTCAAAAACTTAATTATATAATTTTCATCTGCATTATTATTATTATTATTATTATTGTTTTTTAATTAACACAATTAATAAATGATAAACGATGACTATATGATGATGATGATGATGATCATGATGATTATAAGGATGATGGATGTATTTCTGTTGTTTAGTGTTTGTGATCCTGATCATCAAGTTTAATCACAATTTCTGTAAATGATAAAATAAAAATTAATTAATTATTCAACCTTATTTATAAAATGATTATTTATGTATTTTTTTTAATGCACTCAAACATTTCAGATATTATTTCATAACTATAAAAAATGAAGCAAGAATTTAAATTCTAAATAAAATCATAATTGCCTAATCTACAATTAAATCAAATTTAATAAAATTAAACCAATAACAAAAAGCATAATAAAAAACAAAAATAAAAATTAATATAAATCATACCGCAGATATAAAGAAAAAATAATTATAAAAAACAAATTTATATTAAATATTTTAAATGGTTATTTCGTTCAATCCAATAAAAATGTAAAAATTAAAATAATTTTCCCAATTTCGCAAATGTTTTTCCCCATTTAATGTTTTCCGTTTAATTTTGAATGAATGATTTATTTATTTTGATTATTATGATGATGATACATACACAATACGCATTGTATTTGTGAAACCAGATCCTTGTTTCCATCCAGTTACGACAATAACGGGATCACCAGATTTGATAAATTTACGGGCTTTACCAAATTGAATACCAAATTGAACACGAGTATCAACATCTTTTAACCAATCGCCCATTGGTTCTTCTGAAATGATAAAACAAAAAAACATTTATTTTACGAAATTTAAAATTTAAAATTAAAATTAATTTAAATTATTTAATACCTTTATAGGTTAATGGTAAAATACCACGATATAAATGACATTGACGGGCAATTTGTGAATAACGGGTAACGGCAATAATTGGGCATCTTGGTTTATATTTTGAGATAAGGTGAGCTGAACGTCCACTGGTTGTTATTACAATGATAGCCGATGCTAAACATTTAGCTGAAGCTTCAACGGTTGCAATTGCAACTGTATGAGCTGCATCCAATTGTTGTGGTACATTCGATACCAAATCAATGAATAAATTTTTATGCCATAATGCGGCCTCAGCTTCTTTACATGTTTTTGCCATTGTCGATACACATTCCAATGGATATTCACCTTTAGCCGTTTCACCGGAAAGCATAACACAATCGGCACCATCCAACACTGCATTTGCAACGTCCGAAATTTCGGCACGTGTTGGACGTGGTTTTTTAATCATTGATTCCAACATTTGTGTTGCACAAATTACTGGTTTTCCTTGCTATAAAAAATTAAATTAAATTAAATCATTCACAATTATTATTATTATTATATCTTAATTATCAAAAAATTAATAATCGTTGATGGAATTATCTAATTTTATTATATTAAATCAGTCTTTCAGACCCAGATTTAATCATTTGATATCGCAATCGAATAGAAATTTTGTTCGTCACGGAATTCATCATCGTGTATGCGAAATTTCATAATTCATTAAATGATTTAAATGAGTCTGGTAAAAAGAAGAAATCAACTGAACATTACGATAATCCTATCGATAAAAGAGTAGACACAATCATTTCCGTAGCGCACTGTTTGATTCATTTGGTCATTTGGTTATATTATATTAAAATAAGACATTTATTTTTTAATTCAAAATTCAAATTGAATTTAAAAATAATTCAATCATCATCATCAAAACAAATAATGAAATTCTTTTTCAATTTATTTATATTTTAGTAATTTATGAAGGAAAAAATAAAAAAAAAAAAGAAAAACGTTGATTTAAATTACAAAATTCTAAATGTTAAACATAAAAATTGTGAAACATTGAAAGAATTTATCTATTTATATATAATAAATTGAATATGAAAGACGAGTTCAATGACAACAACAAGAGGAAAACAATTTGTTTGTTTTAATCAATGTTAAAAATAGATTTCAACATTTTATTTTTGTTGTATAAAACGGTCGTCGGCAGTGAGTGATGCAAATCACGACGAAATGCAATAATATCAATAAAAAAAAAGACAAAAAAAATGTCATAGTTATCATATTAAAATAAAAAAAAAACACATATATGAGAAGCAGCCAAAAAAAAAAAAAACCGAAGAAAACAAATCATTGTCAAGTTTATAAAAATTTTAAATTTCTCGTAAAAAAAATACATATATTATAAAAATACTTACACGATTACATTTTGAAATCATTGCTTTTTGTGCCAAAAATACTTTTTCCGGTGGAATTTCAATGCCCAAATCACCACGTGCCACCATAATACCATCGGATGCCACAATAATTTCATCTAAATTGTGCATACCTTGTTGATTTTCAATTTTCGATATAATTTTAATGTTTTTTCCCTTTTCGCCGAGTACCTTACGGATTTCCGTTAATGCATCCGCATTACGAATGAACGATGCAAATATCATATCAACACCTTGCTCAACACCGAATTCCAAATCTTTTTTATCCTTTTCCGATACAGCCGGTAAATCAACGGGCACCCCGGGTAAATTAACACCTTTACGTGATCCCAATGTACCACCATTTTCAATTTTCATTATCAAACTGTCACCGGTAATCTCTTGGACAATTAACGATATTAGACCGTCATCGACGAATACACGATTCGTTGGTTTCAGCACATTAACAATATTTTTATAATCAACATAAACAATATCTTTACTGCCCTTTTCCAAATAGTCGGCATTCGTTGTGAATTTAATTGTTTCACCTTTTTTCAATTCTACTTCGGCCGTACCGCTACCAGCCAATAAACCGGTACGTATTTCGGGTCCCTTTGTATCCAATGCAATTGCCAATGGATATTCCATTTTAATTTTTTCCGAATAACTTTGAGCCGCCTTTCGAATATTTGCAATTGTCTGGGCATGATATTCATATGAACCATGTGAAAAATTTAAACGTGCCACATTCATACCGCATTCAATCATTTTCTCCAACATTTCGGGACTCTGTGATGCCGGTCCAATTGTACAGATTATTCCCGATAACCGTACGAATGGCACCGGTGTATCAATATCCAATTGACACATATGCTCCAAGTGCGAACGAGCCTCAGCCGTTTTGAAGACACATTTTGAATCACAGCTCATCTGTTATATATAGGATAAGAACAAAAAAAAAAAAAAAAGGTTATATTTTAATATTACTTTTGTGTGAATACACATTTGTGTTTTGTTGTTAATGCTTTAATATTTTATAAAGCTCATTCCTTTTCCGGGGCCGATTCCGGAACAAAATGCCAGTGGTTTTTTTTATTAATAATTTTCTATACATCTCTCCAGGATATAAAAGGGTGCCTTTTTTTTGTAAATGTTCGTATTTAAAAGCAAACAAAGACACAGTGAGTGAGAAAATTTTATATTAATTTGGATAATTTAAGTGGGCTATCAAAGAATCAAGGAATTCACAAGGATATTGACAATTTCCAGTAAACTTCCAGTAAACTTCCAGTAATTTAAATCAGAACGAAACAAAACCATTGAGTGAATACCATTACCAAGCATCACACTATCCAATATCCTATTCCACTAATGATAAAATGTATTAAAATCTGTAAATTAAAAAAAAAACACAGAAAATCATGTACAATTAAGAAAATCAAATGAGATTGCTGGAAAACAGGCATTATAGTTGTTGTATTTGATGTTTTTACTATATATTAGGTTGTCGAAAAAGTATTGATAATATTTATAAATAGATGTCATTATAATTGAATATTTCAAGTAGTACTAATCTGATCAGGTAACACTAACAGCCTATAGATGGTTTGCTCGATTTCGTTCCGGTAATTTTGATGTCAAAGATGCACCTCGTTCTGGTCGACCAATCACTGAAAAAGTCGATGAAATCATATCAAAAATTGAAGAAAATCGACACGTAAGCAGTCATGATATCGCTAAAGAACTATAAACATCCATCACCAAACAGTTTTAAACCATATTTGACAAAGGCTGGATACAAGAAAAAGCTCGATGTTTGGGTACCACATGAATGCGAACACAAAACAATTTAATGAACCGAATTTCCATTTGCAAAAACGCTATTTAAAAGGAACGAAATCGAGTCTAATTTTAAAGCGAATGATTACAGGTGATGAAAAATGGATCACATACGATAATAATGTACGAAAAAGATCGTGGTCCCTAGAAGGGTGAAGCTCCTAAAACAGTAGTAAAAACCTGGATTAACACCAAGAAAGGTAATGCTGCTGTCTGTTTGGTGGGATTGGAAAGGAATCGTTCATTATGAATTACTAGCACCCGGTCAAACCATTGATTCCGATCTCTATATTGTCAACAATTAACAAGATTGAAGCACGAGATTAAAAAAAAAAAAACGTCCAGAATTAATCAATCGAAAGGGTGTGTTGTGTTCCATCATGACAACGCCAGACCACACACACACATCTTTGATGACTCGGCAGAAACTGAGAGAGTGAGTGGCTGGGAAGTTTTAATGCATCCACCATATAGCCCGGACCTTGCACCTTCAGATTATCATTTGTTCCGGTCTCTGCAGAACTCCCTTAATGGTTTAAAATTAAATTCCGCAGAGGACTGCAAAATGCACTTGGATCAGTTTTTTCACGCCCAGAAAACACAGAAGTTCTACAGTGATGGGATATAATGTCTTTACCAGAAAAATGGCAAAGGGTCATCGATCAAAACGGCGGCGCATATTTGGTTTAATAAAGTTCATTTGAAATATATAAAAAAATCGTTTGTATTTTGGTTAAAAAAGTTATCAATACTTTTTAGACAACCTAATATTATACATTGAAATAAATAATATGTTTTTTTTTTTTTGCTTATCTATTATTTTATCAATTTTATGTCAGTCATTCTGTAATTAAAATTGCATATATATTATACGTACCGATAGACGGATAAAATGTTAATGTATTATAAAATGTAATTAAACAAAGTATTGACAAAGTGTTTTTGAAGGTGAAGAATTGATTAGGTTTTAGACGAATAGAAGATTAAGAGAATAGATTAGGCGATCATTGATGATTACTTCTTTGCATTTATTGTTAAGATATTTTCATTATGTTATAATAATTTAGATATACGGGTTTTCTCTAAAATTCTTGTAAAACCCGTTAAAAATATATTATTAACAATTTCCAAATTATGCAGATATGTTACATTTGACGTCGTTCAACAAAAAGCAATCGTAACTGATATGCTCTCTAAAATTCGAGATTGAGGATCGTCTTCATTGTTATATAACTGTAATTCAATAATGATTCAACTATGATTGAAAATGGTTTGATAGCATATTATATAAATATTATACAGGTAAATTTACATTCAAATCGTTTTTTTTTATGGAGGAATCTCATGGATATATATAAGGAATATGTATATTTATATATGGGTGGTATTTTAATTATATATTCATGACATCATAACATTAAATTATGAATATCGTCGTCAAAATTATTTACTTAAAAGAACCTTCTTTCATTAATATATATGTACTATATATAAAATTTTATTAACTATAATATACACAAATTAAAGGTAATTTGGTTTGTTTCTTACAACAATATACCATATATATATACATTTAAAAAAAAACATACGTATACGAATGTTTACGCCATTATATATCACATTGATTATGACAAATTGAATTTTCACACTTTTTAAGCACACATATAATATAATAAATTTTAGTTTAACCTTCGCAGCAATAACAAAATTTAAATGTATCATGAACTATTGTTATAATAGAATCAATATATAATAGAATATAGTTTCCAAACATGTATATAGAAAAATTACGTAATATATTTTTTATTACATTAAAAAAAACTAACTCAATTTTGTTTATAAACAATCAAAAAACTAATAATAATAATAATAATAATAATACATTAATTGGAAAGCATAGAAGTGTTTTTTTTTATATTTTATCCTATAATAATAACAAAATTTATATAAAATAAAAATGTACTATATTTAGTTTGTACAATATAACGATAAAGATAAAGATAACGATAACATTTTTGTTAGATTTTGTAATTTATATATATACACAGCAGTGCGACAATTAATATTCCGGACTGGTCCTAGGAAATACATTAAAAACACGATTTTTGAATTTTTTTTTTGTTTATTTATTCAAAATATTCTCCTGCTGATTCAATACAACTGTTACAGTATTGATTTAATAATGATTCAAATGTGTGTTCCAGCTCATTTTGTGGTATTGCCTCTATAGTGTGCGTGTATAGATGCTGTTTGAATGGTTTCAATATCCTCAAAAAAAAAAACATCCTTTCAATTTCATTATAAGTTTTGGGAACTAAGAGAAGTCACATGGTGCTAAATCAGGTGAATATACGGTGGATGATTTAACACACAGACTTGATTTCGAGCCAAAAACACTGACGAACAATAAGTGAAGTGTGATTTGGTGCATTATCTTGTTGTAACAAACACCAACTATCTGATTCATGCGATATTCAGGTCGATTACCACGAATCATGCTCATCAAACGCTTCAAAACTTCAATATAATATGAGCCACTGACTGTTTGACCAGTTGGGTCGAATTCTTTATGGATAATTCCCTTGCTATATCGAAAAATGTTATACGAGCATTGTCTTGATTTTCGATGGAACTTTTCTTGTTTTTTTTAGCCTGTGTTTTTAGCCATCCACGAAACATTTATACCACTCAAAAACTTGTGTTCCACTCATACATAATTATCGTCATTAACTTATTGCTGCATCGATTTGTACGTTTCTGTTGCAGATTTTTACCAAGTTCTTTGCGTTGAATTTAATGACGACTGCTCTTTGTTCCATGTTAAAACTTCTAATACTTCAACAAAAATATTGTTTCACAAAGAAATATCATAACTTTTTTATTTGTCCAATGCCAAATGCAATGAAATTTTTACAGACGATAGAGAGAAAACATCAAGCTTCAAAACGCATGTTCGATCACAAAGATCGTCCCACTAGTTATTCAGATATGGTTTGAGTCCGGAATATTAATTGTCGCACTGTGTATATATAATATATTATAATTATAATTTGATATCACGCGACAATGCACTTGAATAGGATTTTAATAATGTATAAAAAAAATGATAATGTAACAAAGATTACATATATAAACAAATGATCGCTACTATCCTACTATATGTATATATAAATATAATAGATTAATATAATAAATAGCATTTTTGTATATCCTCTAATCATTAAAATATGTATTTATAGTACATATAGAATTTTGATATCGCTCAAATTTTTTCATATTTACATTTTATAATAAATTAAAAGCAATTTTTTTGGTAATGAAATTAAAAAAAATCGCCTTTCTTATACAAATACATATAGGAAAATATAAGTCCTTGTTGCAAAACTCTGTGAATTGTAAAACATCTTTTATAATGACTGCACTTCCACATAAGAAGTTGTGGAAAAACTCCCTTTAGGCCAAAGTTATAAAATTTCATTTTTACAAACTGTTCTGGTATACATATGGTGCCGTTCTACACAAAATCTACACTTTTGCAATTATATATGGAAGTATATAATAAACCTCACGTACATTGGAAAACTATTTTCAATGCTTGAGAAATTTATGTCCATACCCATCATTCTATGGGTCAGCTTCCGGGGTAGGCCAATTAATGATTGCGAATATATGGAATAGATTGAGAATTTCTGAAACATTGCTCCCATAAAATAATAATTAAATGAAACCTTTCAAGACACTTAAACCGTATTTTGATATATATAAATAAAATTACCCAATGATGAAATTTATATATTCACATATGCATGCATATACAAAATGACGTGTTATCAACAAAATACCGATATATATATTGAAACAACGACCATCTCGAATTAGATTCATAAATATTAAATATAAATAATAATAAAATTGTAATTGTTAATAAATATATCTATATATAAAATATAAATATAGATTTATGTGTATACGCAAGAGAATTGATTTTCTATTTTTATAATTTATTTGCTCGGATTCGGATTCGATATTACGACCGCGATGTGTACGTTTTATTGAATTTAATTTTCTTTCATTTCTTTTATGTTACAATAGTATATATACTCTAGGATTTAAATGCAAAATAAATGAACAAAAAAAAAAAACCTTAAAAATGAAATAAATAAATTACAATAAAAAAAAAAAAAAGAAAAGAATTTGTGCAATTTATTTAAATATAAAAAATAAATATGGTATATTTTAAAAAGAAATACATTATTAAATCAATTAACAAAGATTCAAAAATCAATATCTAAATGGGGAAGGGGATAAACCTAGTAGAATTTAATTCATTTAAATGCAAAGGCATGTTTGTTCTCAAACAAAGTACCCATAAATGTTGACCCAATCTCTTATTCCACAATCTTAAGATCGATTAAATTTGGCCACCCAAAATCACATTAAAGTGATCAACGCATCATAGGTTCATATCACCTGATTAAGTGATTTCGTTCCGGGCTCACGGCAATACAATTCCGAGATTTTTCGGACGCTAAACCGATTCTACTGTAGTAACGATCAACAAAAACGTAATATAATAATTTATCAAGATTCTATAATTTTAGTGTTATAATACAATAACAAAAATTGATTCATATTTTGATATATTTATTTAATAATATACGATTTTTTTTATGTTTAAATTACGTAAATATTAAAAAGAAATACGTACTAATACAGTGATAATTAAATTACAAAATATATTTTACACTTTTTTTTTACGCTTCTAATAGTTATATTAAAAAAAATACAATCAGAATATAAAAATGCATTATTTTCATCATATGTATATATGAGATGAATTGTTACGTGCGCTTACAATTTTTTGATTATTATACATATAAATAGATAATTTTAAATTAAATATTTATATATGTAATTACATCACCTGTTTTTTTATTTTTGCTAAATGGGTTTTTTAAATTCACGCATTTGGTACGGCCGTCATTTTGTCATGAAATTTGCTATTTTTTTTTTTACAAGATTTTCAAGATAATCGCATTAACTGAATCATAATATATATATATATATATAGCATACAGGAATATAATTATGCATATCCGGAGTTTTTATTGTCTCTAAATAAATAAGTCTAATATATATAGGAAAAACATAATTAAGATTTTGTGATATAGGCGTAGCCAGCAGCAAGGATTGATTAAATGAACCGCACCTTTGACTAATTGATGAATTATAAAAGTTGAAAGATGTATATATATGGAAAATTTTCATCGTCACTTGCATATGCAAAATTGAATTCAAATGAGAAATGATAAAGAATATACACAGCCCATTGGTAAAGTTTTTATTCTTTAAATTATTCTCAATGGTTAAACAGTTTAAACAGGGGTGTGGAGTCGGAGTCGAAATATTTGGACCGACTCCTCGACTCCAACACATTAATATTCAATTACATTTTTCACTTTTTTTTTTAAATTTCATTGATCATTCCTCATATTATTAATTATTAAAGTAAACATCGGGAAGGTTTTGTCTTTTATAATACAAATATTGAATAATTGAGTATACTAAACCCAATTTATAAATATATAGGAGTAAAAAATGGTATGGCATTTGTTAATGGAAAATGTAGAATATCGTAAATTCACGTATAAACACTTTGCAGTTCGCAGTGCGCAGATATATTAAATCCCAATAACAATATTTGTATATGCGTATTTTATAAAGAATATGGCATGGCAGAAACTATGATAAATTCTGTTTAGAATTTAATGAATGCCTAAAGACGGTGGAAAAATTCGATCGAAGCAGCAATTTAGATGTGCGTATAATAGTGCGATAAGCAAATATCCAGAAATTGTACAACATGCTGCACTGTTAGCCACCGCAATAACCACCAACCCAAGTCAGTGTGGAGCGTTTATTTTCGGCTTTATACGCATAATTAAAATCAGATTTGCCAGCAAATATGTATGAAAGCCGATTTGATTGATGCCATTTTATGATTAAGAACTAATTTTTAAGGGAGAATATAAAGAATATATGAGTTATTTAAATGAAATTATTTATTATTTTTATTATTAAATAATTAAATGGAAATCCGAAAATAAAAATTAAACTCCAAGTTAATAAGAAAATTATAAATGTAGTTAATTCATATACATATGTAAAATCATTAAATATAACTTATTTCCCTTAAAACATTATAAAATTCTAATAAAGCTGGAGTCGGAGTCGGAGTCTATATAAGAGTTCTGGTTGGAGTTGGAGTCGGAGGCGGAGTCGGAGTCGATCGAAAATTGGGCCGACTCCCCAACCCTGGTTAAACTACAGAAAAACATTTGAAAATTTTGCTTTTTCATAAAAATTTTGTTTTTCTAGAGGAAATATATTGCCTTTATGGAAATTTCCCCCAATTCGGCAATTATAAAAATATTTCACAGTTCAAATTAGTAAAAAAAACATTTTGAAAAAAAAAATATGTAATTTCTGTGATGGGGATTCCCTTATGGGGGGGTGGACTATACGTACAAAAATAAACCTATACCATAAATATTACGTGTATAGGAATTAAAAACTAGCGTTGAGTGTATCGCAACACACCGCGGTCATTTTCTTTCTTCTTTTTGTCTGTCATTAGACTATAAATTTCAGTATATGTCATTTCATTGAATTTCATTGAAGTACATAAACAACAAAGCTTTTTTTTTTTTTTGCTTTGAATATGTGTCGAAACACATGCCAAAGAAAAAGTTGTTTTGGGGGGAAGCAGTTTAATAAAAATTTCTTTCTAATTTGAAGAAAACCGCTGCTGAAAGTTATCGTTTGTTTGTTGGTTGAAGAAGCTTATGGTGGACATGCTCCAGCTCAAGCAACTGTAGTGAACGATGGTTTGTACGCTTCCGAAATGATGATTTTAACTTGGAACGAAGAACAAAGAACGGCCAGGTCAGCCATAAAAATTTGATTTGAAGACGAAGAATTGAATGCAAGTGTTATTGCGGATGAAATGATCGTGTAGCGAACGCAACATGAACTTGCAATGGCTGTCGGAATGTCGACAAAACGTTTACCATTGACAAACGTTTACCATTGACAAACGTTTACATTTTGTTATACAAATAAATGCCATTTTCAAGCCAAAATTTTCAAGCATTATTAATTCCTACACCTAATAATATAAAATTTTAAAATTACATAACATTTTTTTTTTATATAAAATACACTAAATATATTGATGATGATTTTATTTTGTTAAAACCATTTTCATATATATAAATACGAAAATATAATTCCACTGCGATAAGTTCATTGGACGATTGTATAAAATAAAAAATAAAACATTTAAATGAATCATATACAAATAAAAAAAAAATTGAAAAAAACATATGTTTTCTATACGAAATGAACAAACAAAAATTAAATTATTTTTTGCATAATAGAACATACTTAAAAAAAAACAATTTTCCAATCATTCCTCACGTTCGTCTACGGTGGGTATATCTATTTTTATATATTATATGTATATTACAAATGAAAAAAAAAATCAATAAACACCACACATTGACGAAAAATTACATAATCATTATTGTATTAATTTTTTTTTTTACTTTTTGTATAGCAAATTGCGAACCAGTATGATTTAAAAAATAAAACAACTTTTTAATGATGAATTTCCTTTTATTTTATTATTATTTTTTTGATTCTTGTTCTTGTGATTGTTAAAATTAAATATTACGATCGGCGATATAAAAAGAATATTATAATTTTTTATGTGAATTTTATTACGTAAGTAAGTATATTTAGTTTAGATAACTTTATAATATTAAAAAAATATTAATACATATAATCCTCGAATAAATAAGATGCAGATAAATTTTACGACCTTGAAGAAGGACAATCAATTTTTTTTTTTGTTTTAAATTTTTATAGTGGATGGAAAGATATGAAAGAAAAAAAGAAAAAAAAAAGTTGTTTTATTTTTATTTATTTATATATATTTTTTGCACGCACCAAAGGAATGATTTTTGCTCATAGTATGTATGTTAACAAAAAAATAAAACTCACACTTTTAAGATGCTTAGAATATATAAAAAAAAAAAAATAAGAAAGATTTTTATCCGTATATTTAAATTTTTTTGCCAAAATCGATTTACCAATTATTAATTAAAAAAAATGATATATATACCTTTTCATCTTGATCGGATTTTGAAGGCCAACCCATTTTTCTTGATGAAAATGTATGAAAATTCTTTATAACACAACAATTATTATTATTATTATTATGATGATTATTCGAATAATTAAAAATATATTGATTTTTCAATAAATTTTCAAATTGTTTCAAATTTTTTTTATTATTATCGTTGAATTTTGTAAAATTAAAACAAAACTTTTTATTTTTATAAAAATTAATCACCACCACCGGTTTCAGTAATAAATTATTTTCAAAATAGTAAATTTTCTTTTTTTCACAATTTTCAATAATTTCTTTTTTTCTATTTGGTAGAAACCACCACCGCAATGGAAAACAATTTGATATGACGGCGGTCGTAACAACAAAGGATGATGATAATAATTTTTTATTATTTAATGATATAGAATTTATGATATTTAATGCAAAAGAATAAATTAAATGACGACGACGATGTCGTGCTACTACTGATTCTGATATTAAACAAGAAGAAAACGGCGAAGAAAATGCTGATGCTGTTATTGCCGATGTAGAAGAACAACTACTGTATATATTTTTATTATAATAATAATAATAAGAAGGAAAATAAACCCGTCGTCGTACGCGATTTCGTTTTTCGTTGTTGTTGTTGATTAGTATTTGTTGTAGTACTACGGTTACGACGATCGATAATTGCCGCAGTTGTTGTATTATTTTTATTTTACTGAATATTCTTGTATTTGTAATAAGTATTTTATTATTATTTGAATAACACAATAATGGTTGTGTTTGTGTATTATTATGATTATTATTACGGATTTTCACATTAGAATTTAAATTTCCCCTTACTAAAAAACCAATGAGATTTTTAATGTATTTGTAATTGTTTTTTATTATCATATACATTTTCATTCATAGTTTGAAAATGTATATATATATATTTATATAAATTTTATTTTTTATAATCTTATTTAAATAAATTACAAATTCAGAGATAACATTTTTTTTATCTGAATATATTGCTAACGTAGTCGGTTTTATTTTTAAAGTTAATTTTACCGGTAAACGAAATGAAAATAAAGGAAATCTATGTCAATGTATCCTGGCGTAAAACTTAATTATGTAAACAAATAACCTATTAAGAAATCACGTTATGAAACCCCTTTTTTTTGCCAATTTTAACACATATGTTTTATAATCCTTTAAACATGTCAAACATATGTCTCTGACTCTGAAAAACAACAACATATCTAACCCTTATTTTCAATAATTCAAAATTTTATTATCACCACAAAAATTAAGAAACTTATTCAAGTGCATTTTCCAATGCAGTTCGTTAGACTAACTAAAATAAACATTGGCAAAAATATAACGAATTTGTTTTTTTTTTTTTGGTTATTTTGCATTTTTTCCAAATGTTCTATTTATGTAACATAACATTATGAGTATTATTATAATTATATCATCAAAACAACAACTAAAAAAAAAAAAAAAAAAAAACAAGTGAAAAGCCGCATATATTTAAAATGTCAATGTACTACTTCACATATAGAAAAGAAGAAAATATTATTATTATTTTCTAAATGGCTTAAAATCGATTGTAATATAAGTTTATTTTTAAATCTTTGCATAAAAAACACATTCAATGACCGACCGCATCATCAGGAACTAACTATATATGAACAAGAAATATACAGTAAAATTTTTTTTTTTTTTGTTCATTACTACGGCAGAATCGGTTTAGCGCCCGTACGTAAAACCTCGGAATTATATTGCCGTGAGCCCGTAACGAAATCACTTAATCAGCAGGTGATGAACCTTAGTAGATGCATTGAATACTGCACTTAAGTGATTTTGGGTGGTAAATCTATTATAATATTGGGTTGTCTAAAAAGCATTGATAATTTTTTTTTTAACAAAATTCAAACGATTTTTTTATATATTTCAAATGAACTTTATTAAAAACCAAATATGCCCCGTTTTGATCGATGACCATTTGCCATTTTTCTGGTAAAGACATTATATCGCATCACTGTAGAACTTCTGTGTTTTCTGGGCCTGAAAAAACTGATCCAAGTGCATTTTGCAGTCCTCTGGGGAATTTAATTTTAAACCATTAAGGGAGTTCTGTAGAGACCGGAACAAATGATAATCTGAAGGTGAAAGGTCCGGGCTATATGGTGGATGCATTAAAACTTCCCAGCCGCCAAACTCTCTCAGTTTCTGCCGAGTCATCAAAGATGTGTGTGTGGTCTGGCGTTGTCATGATGGAACACAACACACCCTTTCGATTGATTAATTCTGGACGTTTTTTTTTTTTTAATCTCGTGCTTCAATCTTGTTAATTGTTGACAATATAGAGATCGGAATCAATGGTTTGACCGGGTGCTAGTAATTCATATAATGAACGATTCCTTTCCAATCCCACCAAACAGACAGCAGCATTAGCTTTCTTGGTGTTAATACAGGTTTTGCTACTGTTTTAGGAGCTTCACCCTTCTTGGACCACGATCTTTTTCGTACATTATTATCGTATGTGATCCATTTTTCATCACCTGTAATCATTCGCTTTAAAATTAGACTCGATTTCATTCTTTTTAAACAGCGTTTTGCAAATGCGGAAATTCGGTTCATTAAATTGTTTTGTGGTAATTCGCATGTGGTACCCAAACATCGAGCTTTTTCTTGTATCCCGCCTTTGTCAAATATGGTTTAAAACTGTTTGGTGATGGATGTTTAGTTCTTTAGCGATATCATGACTGCTTACGTGTCGATTTTCTTCAATTTTTGATATGATTTCATCGACTTTTTCAGTGATTGGTCGACCACAACGAGGTCCATCTTTGACATCAAAATTACCGGAACGAAATCGAGCAAACAAATCTATAGGCTGTTAATTTTGATAAAGTTCCTGCACAAATTTGTTCATGTGCCTGCGTTGCATTTTCACCTTTTTCATAATAAAATTGTAAAATGTATCGAATTTTTTTCTTTTACAAAATAAGAAAAAATCACTCGCATATGTTTTCAAACAATTGTCCAAGTTGCACTTTAGGTGGATTAGTTTTTTTTTAGATAAGATGAAATGTTTAATTTAAATAACTGATAATCAAAAGTACTAGGGGAAATACTAGTTCAGGGAGACTATTCCATAATATCTTGCTGTTCTTGTGAAAAATGAATTTCCAAATCTGTTTGTTCGCAAAAAACTAAACTATGATACAGCATATGAATGAGCCTTTTGTGAATTTCTTGAATTATAAGAGAAGTTAATTGGCTCAGGAATTAGCTTAAAAATTTCTTAATGAGCATTCATGGTAATAATACCTATAAAATGTGCACAATGAAGCTACGCTGATCGTCTATGATCGTCGATGATTCAATGGAATTTGTTATTGTTTCATTTCCGATCAGCGAAATAGCGTGTGTTTTTGGATCCTGTCACTAAACTGCGCAGGGTATTAATTGGTGCACCGCAGCCCATATGTATAGGAATTGTACTCTAGAAGCGGTATTATAAAAGACCTATATAAACTTATCTATTCATATAAGAATTTTTCTTTAAACGTTTCTATATATTCATGTTATGATGAATAAAGATTTATTAGGTAGAGACCGAAGACTAACAGTTGAAGCGTTTCATTTCCTATAGTGTCTTATTAAAAAGACGCTTCTCGTTAAGGTAAATAGAAATCGTACACAAAGTTAAGCAGGTCTTTTAAATTATGAAATTGTTATAATTGAAATTAAAAAATTGTATATATTGTGACAAACGACAATTAACTTTTTAAATTGGATAGAACTTTTATGGTTTAATTTTTCAGTTTTTCCACTCAAATCAACGTTTTTCTATATATATAATAAAAATATACATATGTATAAATGCGGAAATGCTTTCCTAATAATATTGTTTCCATAAGAAAAGAAATTTTCAAATTGACAAGTGCATTATTATTATAAATATATCAATATATATAGATCGATTTTTATATGGTTTTTATTTGCTGTTTTGTATATTAAATTAGCATATAATTTCTTATTATTTTATATACATAACTTATTCGTTTATCATTCTCTGGATGTCTATAGACTATATCGTGTCGTTCAAATTCAAAAAGGGCATAAAAGAGAATACCTATATCTATCTTATTCTATTTTTATAACAGTCTATATCGGAAATTATTTATTACCGAAAGTTCACTGAACTCTAAAACGAAAATAATTTTCAAATAACAGTATAATAATCATAATAATCTGTTGTATTCAATCTTCACAATTCTAATTCTAATTCATTATGGGACAATAAAATACCACAAATACCGGCCGGTTAACACAAAACAATATCATATGGACACTTCATAAAATGTCATCTATATATATATAGGTAAATTGAAATCTATTTAATGTCAAATGTGACAAAAAATACTATACAACAAAAAAAAAACTGTGTGTTAAACGACTAATCAACGAGTTTATATATATATTGATTAAATATAAATTACCATTTGTTATTATTATTATATTTTTTCTCTAGTATACCAATAAGTCTGATTGATATTGATATAAATGAATAATTTATCATATTTTATATATTGCATTCAATGAAATTAAAATGTAGACGAAAAAAAAATAAATCAGGAGAAACTGCTTTTTGATTTGTTCGGGTTCGAGTACGCAGCAAAACATTGAACTTGTATTTCTGTTATAGTTTGCTGACCACATCCAATAATATTTTTTGTTTATACTACATTTTTTTTTTTTTTTGTATTTTTAAATACATATCTTTCATCATTTTTTGCAAGTTTATCATCAATGAATTATTTATTTGTTTATATTTTTTTTTTTTACAAAAATTGCTATAGGTCAGGTTTTTCTTTTAATTTTCTTAGACAATAATTGTTGAATGATTGATTGATTGATAGCGGATAATTTATAATCGCAATTCATGCAAAATTAAAGGGGGGAATATATTTAAAAAAATATGTATATTAATGAAATTATTATCATTATTATTAATTTAAATTGAAATTCAATTCAATTTTTCCACAACAATTTATTTAAAACGAATAAAACTTCTATATTCATTATAAGGTGGGGTTTTGTATAAACATTAATCATTATGTAAACAATTTGTTTTTGTCATAAAATATAATTTTTTTTTATCAATCGTCGTTCGACAAAATTACATTAGTTTGTTGTTTTTTTTTTTTTTGTTTTCAGATAAACTATTGTTTATATAAACTAAATTAAAATAAAAAAAACATTATGGGGTCTTATATAACTTATTAAATATAGAAAAAAATCAACACATTAATGACATCACTCACTAGCTTATATTTTTTTTTGTAACGTTATGATAAACAGTTCAATTGAATGTTTTAGATACCTAATACATATTATGACACAATCCAAATCAAATTTATATATATAGAAATGTGTTTGTTTTGTACACAGAGTGAGCATGGGAAGATTACTCCAGTCTTATTGTTATAATATTATAGAACAAAAGTGGAAACCCAGACGGCAATCGCAGATATATCTATTATAATTCATATCCGCAGATAACCCCTCCAAAAGTCCCCAACCAAAAGTGAAACTATATATATTGAGTTAATAACCAAAAGTTTATAATTGATTTCTAGGCTAAGGGAATCAAAGTATGATTGCTTATTTATAAGAAACATCTACGAATTCTGTAGAAATAAACGAAATCATTTAGCTATTGAAACCACACATTCTGGTAAAAGGTAATCATTAACAGTTATCTATCAGCAGGAATAAATGACAAATATGACTTGTTTGATTATTTGAATTAAAATATATCGCGAGCTTAAAATAAATGGAGTCTTTAAATGATCGTTTTCTTGAAATGTATTACGTGTAGGAATTAATAATGCGGATTTAGATAACAGATGGCGCAACTAGCGTTGAGTGTATCGCAACACACCGCGGCAATTATCCTTTTTTTTGTCTGTCATTAGGCTATAAATCTCAGTATATGTCATTTCATTGAGGTGTAAACAATAAAGCTTTTTTTTCCTTCGAATATGTCGAAACACATGCCTGAAAAAGTTGTTTTTTTGGGGGGAAGTTTAATAACTTTCTTTAATTTGAAGAAAACCGCTGCTGAAAGTTATCGTTTGTTGGTTGAAGCTTATGGTGGACATGCTCCAGTTCAAGCAACTTGTGAACGATGGTTTGTACGCTTCCGAAATCGTGATTTTGACTTGGAAGACAAAGAACGGCCAGGTCAGTCAAAAATTTGATTTGAAGACGAAGAATTGCAAGCATTATTGAATGCAAAAATCCTTGTGGAACGCAACAGAGCTTGCATTAGAGTTGAATGTCAACCAAACAACCATTGGCAAACGTTTACATTTTGTTATACAAAATGCCAAAAAATCCACATTATTAATTCCTACACCTAATATTTTCGAAATATCTCCTTAATGCATGAAGAAAATATGAATATATTAAAAGACCATTTTTTTTTAAATATGAAACAATAATAGGTCAATTTAAAGTCATTTCAAAATATCTTTAAAAATAACAAACAATGCAGCTATATAATTACTCTATTATTAAATTTTATAATGCGATATGGGTATTATAAACTTAACGTAAAATGTCATATTATCATTAATAACACCATATGCATATATATAACATAATATACCTTCGATTATATATTCTTATCAATTATTATTATCTATAATTAAAAAAAAAAAAACCGCAATTTTAAAACAAACACTAGATGACCACGCATTGATCATCCAAATATTTAATAATATAATGTTTATTTTTTTTTATCAGTTAAATGGTTATTATAAAATTTGTTTTTTTTTTATACATTTTTAGTATTAAAGATTTTATATTAAATAAACCTACTTTAAATATGTTTAAAGAATATATTGCCAATATTATATTATGAACAGCGAGTCAATAATAATGGATATTGGTTATTTAGTTTCATTTCATGATGAATGAGGTTTGCATGTGTGGGTATTTTATATATATAAATAAATCTTACAGGCGAAGAAAACGCAACTGGACAAAATATAACAATAACAAAAACAACAATACAATTTTATTGCTACATTCAAATGTCCATATATAATATTATTAAAAAAAAAAAAAAAGATGAAGAAAACAAGCCAATTTTTATAATAAATTGACGTCATCTTTATTCTTATAATAATTATAAATAAAATGATGTTATTAAAAAAATGTTTTTTAAACAAAAATATTAAAAAAAAATATATGCGACCAAGGTCAATATTGATATTATGTTTTTTTCCATCATTTTTTTTTTTTATTTTCCTCTGTATATTCGAATTCGAATGACTTTAATATCACCTCTATTATTATTGAAACTGGGATAGGACTTTTTGGCCTTTTTCTTTTAATTATTTAAAGTATGATTTAAGATATAAATAAAAAACCACACCTTAAATATTGGTAATGTTTGTTGCTTTGTTCTATTAATTATTATATATATATATATATAGATTGAACCGGCAAATGCAAATGCCGAATTAAAGTATATATTGTAATATAGCTATTATATTTTTTTTCTTAATTAATTATTTAAATGCATAAAAAACTATTAAATTAAATTGAATAATTTACGTACCTTGTATGATCTTTTGAAATGGAATTATATAAAAATAAAAAAAAAAAAATTTATTAATTTAATGCCACAACACACAAAAAAATAATATGGGAAAAATTATTATTAATAAAATAACTGGAGGAAAAACGCAACTGTAAATTTACACACACAAAACACAAGTGAATTTCAGTTCAGTGAATTTTTAATTTTTTTTGTTTTTTATTTCATAAAATTTTTAATGGCAATTGTTGTTGTACGATTTGTTGATGTTGATATGCGATTGAATATTAAAAACTATGGTGATGATGATGATGATGATGATGATGATGATGAATATAATAATGAGGATGAGAAGATGAGGGAGGATGATTGAATGCATATGTGGATATTAAAATTACATCTGTTGATTCTCATTTTATTGAATTGCTTTTGCTTTCATTAATCGTGTGTTGTTTAATTATATGTTAAAAAATTATTTACAATCAAAAAAAATTGTGAATTTAACAAAATAAATAAAAATTCACCAACTCACACACAGCCTAAAAAAAAAGTCTTCTTTTTGCAAAATATGAGAATTTCTTTGGATTTTTTTTATAATTACATTATTATTCTTACAGAAATTCAATTATAGATGTCACGACATTTGATTTTTGAATAAAAAAATTTAAATAAAATAAAATGTCTCCAAAAATATTTTACTCTCCAACAACTCGCAATCTCTTTATTATCGAAAAGCGGTATGTATTCCGTCCGAAATAGGGAATTTTGTTTTGGAGAGACTTAAAAATAGAATAGATAATTATAGCTCCATTTCAGGAAATACAATTTAAAACGGCATATTAAAATTTTATAATAAAAATTCATTCAAAACAATTAAAATAAATCCAATTCCATTCCTTTTTATATTTTATATTATAGAATTTTTGGTTGGGTACAAAAATTACCATTCGAAAATAAAACATTTTTTTATTATCAGAATCCATCCACTAATCAGTCGCCATATTTGTTTATTTGTCATTTTGTCAACCACCAAATAAATAAAAAGATTTTTTTTTTCCACTGCTGAATGCAATTTTGTTGTTTTTTTTATGATTCCAGAAAAAGTAATTATTTAAAAAAAAAAAAAATCCATTAAATTAAATTTAAAACATTAATTTATACCACCAAATTGTTTTTAAGAAATTAAAATAAATATTTCAATATAATAAAATTTATTGTAAGTTAATAAGCAATGACGTTAATGACGTACTATTTTAAAAAAAAAAAAAACATTGATTTTTAAAGGCATTTTTTTGTTTTTTTAAAAGCAGACTCGACTCGGCATTCCGATAGGCGACACAGGTCCTTGATTATTGTAAACACTAATAATAATAATAATAATAATAATAAAACATTAAAAATAAACATGTTATTTTGTATTTATATTTAATTAATTTTAAAATCTATAATCAAATGCAAGTATCCACAAAAACCACAAAAACAACAACAACAAAAAAAAACACAATAATAAATTATGGAGCCCGAAATGATTAGTGCAATAATGAAATGTGTAAATTTTGCAGCCATAAAACATCGATTTCAAAAACGTTTAGATCCTGAACAAACTCCATACATTAATCATCCAATTGGTGAGTGTATACACAATAAACATACTAATATTATTTTTTTATCTTCCATAAAAACAATTAACACTCAATTCATTTTATAATGGATTTTTGGTACTGTAAAATCTGGAAATTAAATTGTTTATTCCAGCAAAAAGATATTCGATTAGATCTTTATTGTGTTTATACAATTTCAAAATAAACGTAAACTTTTAATCTGAACTTTTAAAGTTTGATCTGATTGAAAAAAAAAAGAAAAAAAAGTGCGCTAAACAACCGACGATTATTGTGTTTAGCTTTTGACAACATTCCCCCGTGTGTTGTTGATTTCAAATAATCAGTGGATGTTTATACGGAATTGGTTAGATTAGCCGGATGACCTGAAACACATGAAATATGCAACTTTGGATATGAAAATAAATAGAATGACAGAAAAAAATATTTCAATTCATCGGTATTAGATTTGAATCCCTACAACCTCTCAAAATTGAACCAGAATTCCAGAAAGCTTTAAGTGGATTTATCAAGAGTGTTAATCAAGTTACTGATTGAAAAATGTATTTATTCATTTTACTTCTTTCTGACTTTGATCATGTTTTTTGAAATATTTTCATTTACAGTTGATTTTATTTAATTGATTGAGTTTTTAGAGAAAAAAACATTTATTATTTGTTTACTGCAGTTTAATATATTAACAGGATATTATAATAGATTTTTGTTTTGAATATTAGAATATTAGAATTCTACGGTAAGTACCAACGTTTTTTTTTTATACCCATTCAATAATCCTTTTAACTGCGTTCACCATATCTGAGTTGATGCCCTTTTGAAAATTGTATATTATTAAAACTGTTTTTTTGCTACCAAATAAATCTTTGAACAAAAACGATCAATTACCACATCAATTACCGTGATAGATACGAAAAAGTGTAACACAATAATTTTACCTTAATAAACTTGAAATAGAATATATCCAAAATTAAGGTATTAACAAAAATGCATGCGGTTACACTTTGATTGTGAAGATGTTAAAATAAAAATAAAATTATAAATAGATATATTTAATTAAATTAGTAATTTAAAGGTATTATGATTAGTATTATTATTATTATTTATCTAAAGATGTTACTTTTATTTTGAATAATTAATTTAATCGTTTTGTATTTTTATTATAGGTGTAGCATACATTTTAACATCCGAAGGTGGTATAACAGATCCGGTTGTAATACAAGCGGCTCTATTACATGATACCGTTGAAGATACAAATACAACATTCGAGGAAATTGAACAACATTTTGGCTTGGAAATACGAAAAATTGTCGAAGAAGTTACCGATGATAAATCATTACCGAAATTGGAACGAAAACGTTTACAAATTGAACATGCCAAAGATTCTTCATATAAGGCAAAATTAGTTAAATTAGCCGATAAATTACATAATTTAAGATCATTACAGAGATCGATACCAATTGGATGGACTGATGTATGTGATTTTTAAAAATTGTTTTAAAAAAAAAAGAATTTTTTAATAAATTAACACATAAACTTTAAAAATTATAAATTTATTTTCAGGATCGATGTCGTGAATATTTTAAATGGTCAAAAGATGTTGTAGATAATTTACGTGGAACCAATTCTAATTTAGAAAATTCATTAGATATTATATTTATAAAAGAACTTGCGTAAAATTTTTCAAAGAAACAAAACAAAAAAAAAAAAAAAAACCCCCCAACCATATTTTTATTTCATTTATTTTGTTTTTATTTTTTAAATGATTATTTATATTTATGTATAAAAAAAATAAAATAATAATAGAAGGTTATAAATAATAATAAATGAATGTTAAATAAAAAAAATTTAAATATTATTATTATTTATTTGTTTGATAAAATTCTTCCATATATTTTGCTAATAATTCAGCATCTTCAATGGTAACCGCATTATATAATGATGCCCGGATACCACCAACAGAACGATGACCTTTTAATTGTACCATTCCTTTTGCCTCAGCACCAGTTAAAAATTTTTTTTCCAATTCTTCGTTAAAATTCGATTTCATCATTCCAATTTCATCTGTTGCAGTCCGCGCTATACGAAATGGAACATTCATACGACTACGATATGCAAAATCAACTGGACACACATAAAATCCTTTAGATTTTTCAATCATTTGATAAATTAATTGGGATTTTTTCATTGAATTTTCATACATTGCATCACAACCACCACATTTTTTTATCCAATTAAATACACATCCCATAACATAAATCCTAAAATATGTTTTAAAAAGAAAAAAAAAACTATTATTTATTTATATACATTCATTTTTTTTTTGTTTTAGAATCATTACCATATATGTCATTCATTAGTAGTGAAGATTCAAGAAATCATTTAATGACGATGGTACACGATAATAAAGGATCATCATAACGGTGAGTAGTGAGTACAGTTTATTTTTAATTATTTATTTACTTACATAAATGTTGGTGGTGTATTGTATATTGAATTATTTTCCAATACAATTTTAAAATCCCATATTGTTGGTGTCATTGGCATTGCATGACCTATTAGATCTTCGCGTACAATAACAAGTGTAATGCCAGCCGAACCAATATTCTTTTGTGCTCCACCATATATCAAACCAAACTATATAATACACACATAAATTTCAAATTAGTAAAAATAATAAATTAAAACAAATAATATCATCCCATCCCATTAAGTTAGTATATTACTTTTTTAATATCAAATGGTCTTGATAAAATATTCGAAGACATATCAGCAACGATTGGTACATCACCATTTTCTGGTATACAATTAAATTCTACACCTGAAACATTAACATAATTAGTGATATTAAGCAATAAAGTGAAATCTGTTCATTAAATCATTCCTTAAGTATACATAATTCATAATTCTAGTGAGCTTTATGTTACGATAAATGATATTTAATTATATCTATCTATAGCTATAACTAACCTTCAACGGTTTCATTATCACAATAATATATATACGATGCTTTTGGATCTAAATTCCATGTTGATTTATCCGGAATAGTTGTATATTTTAATGGTTTTGGTATAACCATATTTACTTTACCATATTTAGCAGCTTCTTTGGCCGCTTTAGCTGACCATGAACCTACGTAAATATATATAAAAAAATCAAATATATTTTATAATCAAATTATCTATAAATAGAAAGCAACATATTTCCTTATTACCTGTTACAATATAATCGGCTGTTCCAGTTTTACCCATTAAATTCATACAAATGGCTGCAAACATACCGGTACCACCGCCTTGCATTAAAAGTACTTTATAATTTGATGGGATTTTTCTAATTTTTTTTAAACAAAAATTTCATTTTTAATATTATATACTACCAATAATATATACGTTAACTGTCTGTACATCATTATAAAGTTATACTATAGCTATTTTTTCATTATGGTATGGATTATATATAAGCAGCTATAGGGTGCAGCGCAGTCATTAAATCAATTCGGATAACTCAATAAAAAATGTATTTATGCCAATGTATTCATTGAAAATTAATTGTTTTTAAGTATTCGTATATATATAATCATTAATTAAATCGTATTGAATAACGAACATGAATAATATATTTTGAATGAATTACAACCATTTTTAATTATATATATTTTTTTTTGAATAAATATGAATAGAAATGAAAAACTTCATGTTTATATAATATTTTATATATATATTAATATATATAAAACAGCGACAGTATATATATACAATTAATAAAGACTGCATTAAAAATGCATTTCACTGAATGTCATTATTATACATAAATATGTAAATTAGAGCCGTTGTGGTTTGGGTATTCAAATGAAAATTATAAATTGTTCAATTGGTTAGATTTATTTTTATACCGTAAAATGATTTCTCATTTTAATTCAATTTAGTAAATCATGGTTTAGAGCATCTTTATCACTAATATATAGAGATTCATGTTAACTAATACCATATATACGTAATATAATCTGTTATCCGTGTGAATTTCAATAGAATGAATCCTTTTATTTTACGGTTTACCGAACGGGGTCTTGATTCGGCGATATTTTGGGCAATTTGCAATATTATACCATTTTATATTTTCCACTCTAATATGAAAAAAAAAAAAAAACAGAAATGTATATTTAAAAATATAAATCGTGCATGACTCTAAACTTAATAACGCAATATGTAGATTGCATATAATATTAGGTTGTCTAAAAAGTATTGATAATTTTTTTTACAACATTCAAACGATTTTTTTATATATTTCACATGAACTTTATTAAACCAAATATGCGCCGCCGTTTTGAACGATGACCCTTTGCCATTTTTCTGGTAAAGACATTATATCCCATCACTGTAGAACTTCTGTGTTTTCTGGGCCTGAAAAAACTGATCCAAGTGCATTTTGCAGTCCTCTGCGGAATTTAATTTTAAACCATTAAGGGAGTTCTGCAGAGACCGGAACAAATGATAATCTGAAGGTGCAAGGTCCGGGCTATATGGTGGATGCATTAAAACTTCCCAGCCAAACTCTCTCAGTTTCTGCCGAGTCATCAAAGATGTGTGTGTGGTCTGGCGTTGTCATGATGGAACACAACACACCCTTTCGATTGATTAATTCTGGACGTTTTTTTTTTTTAAATCTCGTGCTTCAATCTTGTTAATTGTTGACAATATAGAGATCGGAATCAATGGTTTGACCGGGTGCTAGTAATTCATATAATGAACGATTCCTTTCCAATCCCACCAAACAGACAGCATTACCTTTCTTGGTGTTAATCCAGGTTTTGCTACTGTTTTAGGAGCTTCACCCTTCTTGGACCACGATCTTTTTCGTACATTATTATCGTATGTGATCAATTTTTCATCACCTGTAATCATTCGCTTTAAAAATTAGACTCGATTTCGTTACTTTTAAACAGCGTTTCACAAATGGAAATTCGGTTCATTAAATTGTTTTGTGTTAATTCATGTGATACCCAAACATCGAGCGTTTTCCAGCCGTATCCAGCCTTTGTCAAATGGTTTAAAACTGTTTGGTGATGGATGTTTATAGTTCTTTAGCGATATCATGACTGCTTTCGTGTCGATTTTCTTCAATTTTTGATATGATTTCATCGACTTTTTCAGTGATTGGTCGACCAGAACGAGGAGGTGCATCTTTGACATCAAAATTACCGGAACGAAATCGAGCAAACCATCTATATAGACTGTTAATTTTGATAAAGTTCCTTCACCGTAAACTGCACAAATTTGTTCATGTGCCTGCGTTGCATTTTCACCTTTTTCATAATAAAATTGTAAAATGTATCGAATTTTTTCACTAATTTCGCTCATCTTTAATGCACTACAACTTTTAAATGACTAAACAAATTTAATTTTTTTTTTTTTATCTATGAAATGTCATCTTTCGAACATATGTTAGTGTTACTATCAATACTTTTTATCAATATTATCAATACTTTTTCGACAACCTAATATATGTAATCGAACGGATTGTTTTTTTTTTTTAATAAATAGTTAAACCATGTATAATTGTAAAATGTTTACCAACTCAAACATATAAAAATGCATTTATTTGAATGTATGTAAAAAAAAAAAAATAAATAGTACTTTAATTTTTAATCACTATATATATATATATATAGCATATTATTTTCTGTTTCTCAATATATATCTATTTGCCCACATTCCGTGATTATAAAATATTTATTTTATTTTATATATGTTCTAAACATGCGATAAACATATAATATTGCTTTTAACAAATTCTCACAGAATATAAATTGATATTATATATAAATATTTCCTTTATTTATATATCCAGTTAAATTTTTAAATTCCATTTTCATTTCGTCTCACAATAATAAAATACAATACAATAAAATGATTATTTAAGATATATTTATTTATATATAGAAGAATGTACAAAAGGATAAAAAAAAATCAACAATTATCTTCTTATATTTTATAAATATATATTAAAAACCATATATTAAATTACAATTCTATATATAATTATAATACTTACAATAATTCAGTAACGCATTCAATTGTATCATCATGAATTTTAAAATATTCCTTAGAACGATGAGACATTTCCATAACGCTCATTTGTGAATTTTCATGATTTAATAGATTTTTTTGTATATCCAATAAGACTTCTTTTGGAAGTTTTGCTGGACCGGCACCAAAATTAAGAACCATATTTTAATTTTTATTTATTTTTATAGGCGAGTATTTAATTTTATAGTTCTTTAACAATAAAATTTTTTAACAACTATATATATATATATATATATATATTTTATAAAAATTATATTTTAAAATTAAATAATTAAATGCACTTTTATTATGTATAATATCGTCGTCGTCGTTGAATATTTACGAGTACTTTTTATTATAATTCCTTTCAATAATAAATAAATATGTAGTTGCAATCAACTTTATAACTATGCAAAAGCAAGACACACAATGAAAAAAAAAAAAAAACAGACTAAACAATTTACTGTTTTGACTTGTATCTGAAAAAATATACATATATATATGATATTCATATCATCATATACATTCTGTCAAATAAGTACCCGGCAATTTGAAATTAAACACAAACAACTTATCAATCATCTAAATTTATTATATCCCCTTATTATATCAAAATAGGCCCCTTCTGAGGCAATACACTTCTTCCAACGAACAATCCGATCATCGAAACACTTTTTAAAGCTATATTCCGGGATGGCCTTCAGTTCTCGTCGCGAATTAGTTTTGATGTCTTCAATGCTCTCAAAACGGGTTCCACGAAGTGGTAATTTGAGTTTCGGAAACAGGAAAACCATATCTGGGCCATATCTGGAGAGTACGGTGGTTGTTCGATGATATTTGTTGAATTTTTGTTCAAAAACTGTTCGTTCACAATGATCGCTTTGTGCGCTGGTGCATTATCGTGGTGCAAAATCCAACTGTTGTTCCGTCACAAATCTGGTCTTTTGCGACGAACATTCTCTCTCGGAAACGCCTCATAACGCCAAGATAATATTCTTTATTGACGGTTTGGCCCACCGGTAAGAATTGAACCGAATGAACAACACCACGAATATCGAAGAACACGGTCAGCATCACCTTGATTTTCGATTTGCTTTGGCGCGGTTTTTTCGATTTCGGCTCATTTTTGGCGCGCCATTCCGACGATTGTTGACTTGTTTGCATGTCGTACTCATCAAAAACCCATGTCTCGTCACCAGTAATGATGCGTTCGATGAACGTTGGATCGGAATTTACGCGTTCAAGCATGTCTTCCGGCCACCTTCATCGGCGATTCACTTTTTGAAGAAAATTCAGATCTTTTGGCACCAATCGCGCTGCAACTTTCCGCACACCCAAAACATCAACCAAAATATGACGAGCGGTCTCATGAGACATGTTCATTTCTTGGGCTATCTCTCGCAAACTATAATGACGATTTTCGAGCACCATTTCACCATTTATTTTGTCGACGTTTTCTTCAGTTGTAGAGGTCGAAGGCCGTTCTGAACGTGGCAAATCGTTCACTTCTTCTCGCCCCTCTTTGAAGAACGATTTATACCAATCGTAAACTTGAGCAAACTTGAGAATTTCCGGGTACTTATTTGACAGAATGTATATATTAAAACAAGTAAAAAAAAAGTCAATAATCTTGAAGAATGCCTCTTGTTGTTTAATAACAGATATATTGTACATACATATATTGAAATTAATAATATATGCCTAACCTATCTATCTATAAATATTATCAAATATTATAAAGTTATATATGCGGGGAAGTATAGAATCAGTTGAATAATAAAGCAAAGAAATGAATTAACGCATATAATAATTTGATAATGAATCAATTTTCATTATCGCATAAATGTACTTATATATTTATATATACAATTATATGTATATTCTTTATATGCATTTATAAAATATATTTTAATTTTATAACATATATTTTAAGTATACATAAAAATGCATATATAATATTTTAAGTCAGACAATGGGAGAACCAGTTTATTATAATAACGAACGATAAAATTAAATATATAATTTATCCATTACAATAAACAAAAACATAAATTCGTTTGTAGACCAATAATACCTATAGAATGCTATGCACTTATTCGTGGCAATATAACGAACGATGATGATGGTATTAAAATTTTACTACATCAATTTTAAATCGGTTAGAATAAACAGAATACGAAATCCGTAAGAATCCTCGAGATTTGAATGGGAAAGATTAGAAGGCGCAATGTGGGATCAGAGGTTATATAGAATCAGAGCAAGGAATGGGTTATGTTCTGACATATCCGACCGTGACCGAAGTTCACAAACGAAAACGGTTCAAAAATTTCCATTAAAACGGTCCGAGTGGTTTCCGAGTTAAAAAAAAAAAAGTGGAATCATTTTGCAACAATCGAATACTAAACTTAAAAGTCTATATTTACATATACTATGTAAATGCATAAAATATATTTGTTTTATATTACACTTCAGACATAAAATAGTATCAAAATTTTTGTTTAACCATTTTACCAGAGTGTAAAGTCCGAGCAATATTCTATGCATACTGTTGATAATGTGCCGGCAATCAGCATTTATAGGTTTATAGATAAATTCCTCATTAAAATATTTCCGTTCGATTGATTGTATTAATATATACGAACTTTAAATGATATAGTAAATGCATAGAATATTCATCAACAAGAGATGCAACAAGAAATATATTATTAACGATTTTGTTTGTTCGTTATTATATGGCAGAATCCGTTTAGCACCCGTCAAAGCTCAGAATTCTATTTTCACCATGATCCCGTAACGAAATCACTTAATTATAACTAAATCTTATTATTTTTTTACCATAGTAATTTATCTTATATATAATATATGCATTTAAAGATAAGAAATGCATTTTATGTACATGTATATTATTATTATTATATTATATTTATATATCATCTGATTCATTTTTGTTTATTTGTGCTGTTTTATTTTATCTGTATAATTCCATAATACATATATTTTTATATTCATATAAGTGTAACACAATATCAATAATAAGATAACTGCGGTCAATTTAATGATGCCAGCAGCAGATATCTAATAGACAGAGATATGTACGTGTGTATTTTTCATTCGTTATTATGTGTGTTTAAAAAAGTTCATTAACATTTTTATTAAAAGAATGCAAAACCACATTTTTTGTAATATATCAATAATATTTTTATTAATATATTTAAATTTATAATATTATATATATATGTATATGTATATATAAATATATCGAGAGTTCCGTAATGCATCCAAAAACATATAAATATATATATAAAAATATAAAAAATCTTCTTTTGCCGCCAGGGCAGACGTTTCCTTCCTCGCACTTTATAATATTGCTAAATGTTGCATAAAATATCTTAAAATGCGAAATAAGAGATTTTTAGAACATTCTTGTATGTCGTATGGGTACTGGAAGGGCCGGAAACACACAATCTGTAGTGAAAAAATGAGCTCGATAACTTGTTCCGTTCGAGAGTTATCGTGCGGTGATAACAATTCATACATCCGCCGGATGGGATTTTGGGCGGGCGAAGGAGGCCGAGAAAAGTGATAAAAAATTGGTATAAGAATTTTTTAGCTATCGTAATCAATACTTGGTCCTTCTTCTTGAGGTGAACAAGTGAAAAATTAAATCGAGCGCTATTAGGAGTTATAGGATCGAGTCTTATCTGATAGCAACTTCCAATAGTGTTGACATAAATAAAAAAAAAATATACGCGATAATACATTCTAAATGGGTTTCTTTATATATGTATACATACATATATTTGTTTTCATCCCTTTTGTTGTATAATTGACTGCCAAAGAATAAATAAAAATATATTCAAATATTATTTTATTTTTTTTTACTAATAATACACAAACTTTTATTATTCCATAAAACTTTTCAATATATTTTTTAATAATAATAATTATTTTCAAATTTTATTAATTAAAACTTAATAATACTTTATCCGTCTTTTGTATATCACTATACATACATTTTCTTATATAACTATATCAATACTATACCTATCTATATATATATATATATATAATTTTATTGATAACTTGGTACTGGTACTTTAGCAATAATATCAGCCCAAAATGTTCCATACTCTTTAACGATTGTTCCACTAAAAGGGAAAACGAAAAAAAAAAAAGAAATAAATCAAAAAAATTTCATAATTAGTTTTAATCTTATCCGAACTCTACATAAATAATTATATATATTTATATATAAAATACAAAATCAATTGCATTTTTGAATAGAATTATTAGGTGTATGAATTAAAAATGCGGATAACAGATGGCGCAACTTTGGGGTTGAGTGTATCGCAACACACCGCGGCCATTTTCTTTTTTTTTTGTCTGTCATTCATTAGGCTATAAATTTCAGTATATGTCATTTCATTGAAAAAGTGTAAACAACAAAGCTTTTTTTTTGCTTCGAATATGTCGAAACACATGCCTAAGAAAAAGTTGTTTTGGGGGGAAGCAGTTTAATAACTTTCTTTCTAATTTGAAGAAAACCGCTGCTGAAAGTTATCGTTTGTTGGTTGAAGAAGCTTATGGTGGACATGCTCCAGCTCAAGCTCCACTTGTGAACGATGGTTTGTACGCTTCCGAATTGGTGATTTTAACTTGGAAGACAAAGAACGGCCAGGTCAGCCAAAAAAAATTTGATTTGAAGACGAAGAATTGCAAGTGTTATTGCGGATGAAATGATCGTATGTAGAACGCAACATGAACTTGCAATGGCTGGCGTTGAATGTCGACCAAACAACCATTGGCAAACGTTTACATTTTGTTATACAAATAAATGCTATTTTCAAGCCAAAAAAAATCCGCATTATTAACTCCTACACCTAATATATGAATTTTTTTTTTTTATTTTTTAACATAAGCATATGATATTTATGTATATAAAGAAATGTTAATTTATGTATATATATATTGAATTTTTAAGAATATATATAATACATGTGGAGGAAGAAAATAAAAACAAACAAAATTTTAACAAAAATCGATAAAAAAAAACAATTTTCTTTTTTGCAAACAACTTTTATATGCGTTGAATTTTATTTTTCCTTGAAACATAGTCTCGCAAAAAATATATATTTTCCATCCATGCAAATATACCTATGGTAATGGAAAATTGTATATTTAAATTTTTATATTTCTTTATATATATATATATATTTGCTCTACTTCATTAATTTTTCAAATATACGCATCGTCAGGTAATCGTATATTCATTCATGAGAATTTAATGCATATATATAAATATGTATACATTTTATACACATATGTATGCAATGCATATATTTTAATATTATTTGTTTATTGTTGGTATTATGGTATTTTATATACTGCTTGTATATTATAGTAACAAATATGAATTTTATTTATATGATATAATTATACATTTTTTATTTTGCATGTAGCAGTATATATTTATTTTTTTACTTTACGCAATGTATTATAAGTATTTATTTAGTCATATATCCCTGCGGATATTATTAATATTATTATACATACTCGCGCTCTGTGTTCAGTATATATATATATATATATATGGATTTTGTATATAATGTATTAAATTTAATTACTGCATGTACAAATAAATATATACATATATTTCTGCAGTTTTATCATAAACACTATAAGTATTTCTGTTTTTTTATAAAATGTACTTTACTTTATTTATTTATTTATATATAGTTAAAGAAAAAAGTGTATCTCTGTGTCGCATAAAAATATTTTATAAAGGGTAATTTTTTAAATGCTATAGGAAAGTTTTTCAAAAAAAGAAAAACACATAAAATTCAGAAAAATGCATGAAATCTTTATTTGAATCGATCCATATACGGTCCATATAATTTAGTGTTTGAAGATTATTTCATGCAAATGTTGACCTTGACTTCGCCTCAAATGGTCCAATTTTGGCATACTATTTCAAACATTTCGGCCGGTATCTCACGAATAAATGCCTCAATGTTGTATTCCAATGCGTCAATTGAAGCGGGCTTGTCTGTATATAGACATGCGAGCTTTAACATAGCCCCACAAAAAATAGTCTAAAGGCGTTAAATCGCACGATCTAGGCGGGCAATTGACCGGTTCCGAATGTGAAATAAAATGTTCACCGAACTCGCCACTCAATAAGTCCATTGTTGCGCATGTTGTGTGGCATGTGGCACCGTCTTGATGAAACCACATGTCATGCAAGTCAAGCTCTTGCATTTTGGGCAAAAAACAGTTGGATATCATCTCACGGTAGCGCTCACCATTCACAGTTACGTTACGATTCACATCATCTTTGAAGAAGTACGGTCCAATATAGATGCCACCAGCCCATAAACCGCATCAAACTGTGACTTTTTCTGGATGCATTGGTAGCTCTTCTGGCTGATATTCACTCCAAAATCGACAATTCTGCTTATTTACGTACCCATTGAGCCAAAAATGAGCTTTGTCGTCGCCGAACATAATTTCGTCGCGATGAACAATTCTTAACAGAGCACGCATTTTGATAATAAAATTCAATAATTTGCAAACGTTGTTCGTTGTTTGTAAGACGATTCATGGTTAAATTATAGACCGCAAACTGAAGATGTTTGACAGTGAAACAAAACACGAAATGTGCGTTAGCTGTTTAAACCAGTGTTGACAAAAAGATAATAGTTAGTTAAATCACTCTTTATAAAATAAAATTAGGTCATCAAACTATATACATATATTCATATATATCATCAGTATATCGCAGTTTATTTTTATCATATATCGTATATCGTATATTTAATTAATTAAAATTAATTTGTACATAACTAGTATCTAGTATCTGTGTGTGTAATTCTATTTCTTAAATAATTTATTTTTTTGATATAAATATTTGCATATAATTTTTTGTTTAAATATATTTATGTGCGGTCATTATAATCTGTCATCTTATTTTGTTTTGAAAAAAAAAAATGTATATATATATGTACTATATAATAAAACAACTAAATATTTATTAACAATGATTGTTTAATCTCTATATATATATATATATCGTAAAAATTATAACAAGTTTTAGTTAAATCAAAATATATATATATATATATAAAACAATTATTTATATAGAAAATTGTATTTAGTATTATTATCGTATTATTATTTGAAAGTGAAAGGTTGATTCAATTCCATAAGTCCAAAGGCATATATATATATATATACACGATGAAAAATTATTTCTTTCTATATATGACACTTATTATTAAAATACCGCATATTATAAATAAAAATATATTTATACAATATATATACGCACAATTTCAATTACATAATTTTTAAAATGACAGCATGTATTTTTTATTTTTTTTTTTAATTTTATAACATTATTATATATATAGTAAATTTTAATATAATGCATAAATAATTTTTATATATATATGTTTTCATGAGAAATTACATAAAGAATAATTTAAATAATTATATTTTTAATGCAATTATATTTAACAAATATCATATTTATTTACTATTTATATGAAAGTTATTTATTATTTTTATTTTGTTTTTGATTATCCGCATATTGGAATTGATGCAAATGAAAGAAAGATGAGCGAATAATATATATATATATATATATATATATATATGATTCAGTTTTAAGTGATTTCCTTGTATGAAAGAGTTTAAAAATTTAATAAAAAAGTTATTTAGTCTTACGGTTTACAAGTTCGGGGATTATATTGACATTTTCTGTATATAGAAAACAGCATTTGTGGGGTATTAAAAAACCCCTAAAAAAAGGAACGCTTAATTTTCTTGAAGTTTATCTGGAAATCGGACCTTTTTGGTGTAATTCATAAAACCTCCAACATGAAAGTTTTGATAGAAATTTTGTATCGTGTAAACGAATCTCTTTTACTGCGAAGATATTCTTTTTTTTTCTGCTGTTTCTTAATTTGTTAAATTTTCTCAAACCAGAATACCATGTAGATGTTACAGATTTTTTCCATTCGATTATGATTAACACATATAAATTATATGATAAAAAACTATAAATTATATAAAACCATAAACAAAAGATCGTTGTACCAGAAATTCTTTGCTAAAAAAAAATAAAAACTCTGTGGTGTAAATGTTAAAAATGCCAACCTAAAATTCTAACGAAATTTTAGGGTCGTGGGTTTGAATCCTACACTATATATGCATAAAATATAACACATAGATTTGTTTTGTGTTTTCGGTTATTTTTCGAATCTGAATTTTTAACACATAGAGTTGTATTTTCCGCTGTCGGTTGGTCGTACGGCTAATTATACCTACACCGTAAAATCCACAAATTAAGAAACTAACAACAGAAGGCTGTTGTTGGACGCTAAAACCAGATTGTTGGTTGTATAGCGAAAAATTAATTTGATTTATAATAAAAAAAAAAACCACGTTTTGCTATTTTTATAAAACCGCTTTTCTATAGTAAATTTTAAAAACATTTTTATTCATTGTGACATCGTGTATATTGTATATATATACAAGTAATAGATATCACGCAGAAAAATCTATAAAAATTACTTAAATTGCATAAACAAAACACATTCATAAGTGTATACGCGTACATAATAAATTTTAAATTCTTGTTTAAGATAATTTACTCAATATGTTATAATATACAATGTTTTTTTTTTATACAAAATATGCGTGTTATTTCTCTACTATATGGTATATATGTGATGTATTAGATATATAATAAAATAGCCGGTATATATAGTATATAAAAAAAACAATTTAACCTGATAAAATCTTGTTTTTTATATTAAAAAAAAAACGATTATTCAATATTTTTATACAAAAAAAAAAATAAATAAATAAATTTGTAATATCAACGCACTGATATACATATATATATATGAAATGAAAGATGAAAGATATGAATATGAAAGATAATTATAATATTAAATGTAAAATATGGGATTTCCAATAAAATATAATAAATTATCCTGCATATATAGAACAATTTCCGAATGAAAATATGGTAAAAATTTATAAGGATTTGTCTTAATATATCAATTCGTCATTGTCCTAAAACTGATTTTTGGTTAATCGCTTGTCATATTTTGGTTTAATTTGTATAATATTTATATATAAATACGCGTGTACCTAGAAATATAACATTATAATCCTTAATCCTTATTTACGAACAAATATTTTGATAAAATCGTATTTTTTATTGTTAACTGTCTACTTATAAATATACATAAGTGTGTGTGTGTGGTTTGCATAAATGTAAAAATATATTTATATTTATTTAGATAAATATTCCAAAAAAAAATTAATGTGTCTGTATAAAATTAACATATATAATATTAATCTGAGAACACTTAAAAAAATATCCTTTTTTACCATTTTTGTTTTTTTTTTTGTTTCTATATATATAACAATTTTGTAACAATTTAATAGCGCTATATCATAGTATATACATAAGTATTATAAGTATATATACAATTTATATTATAACAAAGTGTAAATTTTCATTTTACTCAACACTTTAATCCGACACAATTTATAATATAAAAAGAAAACATATAAATAAATTTAAAAAAAAAAATGTGTTTAAAGTTAAATTTCAATTATAGTATTATTATTATTATTATTATTATGATTATTGTGTGGAAAATGTTAACAGTATAACAAAATTTAACAATTTCAAACTATACAATAAAATGAAAAATTATAAAAACTTTATTTTAATACTCTCGTTAAAAAAAAAAAATTAAAATATTTCCATATATAAAATTATAAATTTTTAATATATTTATATAAAAATAAGAAATTTTTTTCTTATTCGCATGTATAGTAGTTATATATATATATATATATGAAATACATTAAAATTTAACATCTTTTGTTAATATACATATAGCTTTAACACTTTATTTTGTGTTGTAAAGGGTGATTTTTTAGCTATTATCTGTTTTGGCAACACTGCGGTTGAAACAGCTGACGACGCACGTTTCGTGTTTTTTTTTCACTGTCAAACATCTTCAGTTTGCGGTCTATAATTTAACCATGAATCGTTTTACAAACAACACGGACAACGCTTGCAAATTATTGAATTTTATTATCAAAATGCGTGCTCTGTTTAGAATTGTTCATCGCGACGAAATTGTGTTCGCCGACGACGAAGCTCATTTTTTGTCTCAATGGGTACGTAAATAAGCAGAAAAATTGTCGATTTTGGAGTGAATATCAGCAAGAAGAAGCATTGCAACAGCTACCAATGCATCCAGAAAAAGTCACAGTTTGGTGCGGTTTATGGGCTGGTGCGGCATCATTGGACCGTACTTCTTCAAAGACGATTACGATTCGCATCAGTAACGTAACTGTGTGAATGGTGAGCGCTACCGTGAGATGATATCCAACTTTTTTTGTGCTTGACATGTGTTTTTTTGCATGACATGTGGTTTCAACAACACGGTGCCACATGCCACGCACAGCACGCGCAACAATGGACAATGGACTTATTGAGAGGCGAGTTCGGTGAACACTTTTATTTCACGTTCGGGACCGGTCAATTGACCGCCTCTCGCTCGCTCGATTTAACGCCTTTAGACTATTTTTTGTGGGGCTATGTTAAAGCTCATGTCTATACAGACAATAAGCCCGCTTCAATTGACGTATTGGAAGACAACATTGAAGCATTTATTCGTCCAATTACCGACCGAAATGTTGGAAAGAGTATGCCAAAATTGGACTAAGCGGATGGACCATTTCTATAGCTTTTAAAAAAATCACCCTTTATATACATTTTTTTACGTATATAAATATTTTACAAAATGTGTTTAAAGAGGGTTCTAAATATATATATATATATATATCAGATTTCTATTTCATCAACAATATGTCAACTATATAATATGTTATTTGATTTTTTTTTTTTACTATAATCGCTTTTTAAATCTATAATTGGCATAATATAACATATATGCTGTTTAGAATAACGAATGCATTTATTAAGAAGTTTTCTCTATATTAATTTTTTTATATTGTTGAATTTGAAATCTGTTTTAAAGAAAAAATAAGTCATTTACAATGTTTTAAATAATCTTATATGAAAATAATACTCATCTATATGATTATACGTATAGTTATGTGTAGTTGATGATTAATTCGTAGATTACGGTTATAGCTTAAAATAATGTATATGCACTTGTAATTCATTTTAATAAAACAATTTAATCTATAGTATTATATATCTTGCATTTATACGAATGTATAAATATATCATTTACTTTAATCAGCATAAAAGATTAATTTTTTTTTATTGTTCATATTTTTATTTAAAATATGCATATAAAATACGCTCAGATAATAAAATATTATGCATTTTGTACAGTATGAATTCTTATCATAATAAGAGCCGAATTGTTTTAAGATTTTTTTGTGATCCCCAAATGTAATCAGAATATTTTCTTGAAAATCAAAAACGTTCACTCGAAATTACTTCTTATATATGATTTTTTAAAGAATATCTATCTTTCTGTGGTCTTTTTAACTTAATTGACAATGAAAATACTATATATATTATATTATAACGATTTTGATATGTAATTTTTTTGGGTATTATCTGTATATATACTGTTTATTATCAATTTATGTATATGCGATGTAGTGTGTGTTGTATAATAAAATTTTTTTTTATACAGATGATATCACAAATATAGGAAGTTTTAATTTCATACGTTTAAATGAAAAAAAAACAGAATGTATATGCTATTGTATAATGTATAGTAATATGTTAATATATAGCCTTTTTGTGTGCGATATTACTCTGTTTTCTGATATATTCACTTAATTATATATATGATAATGAATGCCCACGTTTTTTTGCATTAGTCTGTTCGTTGTTTTCTGTTTCTAAGAATATATAAATAAATTGTCTTTATCAAACAAAAAACAAAAACAAAATTTTATTAAATAAGAACAATAACGTAAATAATAAAAAAAAAACTTAATTCATTCATATGACTTTCTCATCATATCATCAAATTTAAATCAAAATATATATTGTATATATATTTTATAATCGAAAGTCTGCAGCAGATTTAACATAGTTTTTATTTTGTGTTTATTTTGTTATTATCAATAATATCAATAATATCAATTATAAATAGTAAATTAATAAAAAAAAATGGTATGTCTTTTAAATTTTAATTAACATCATTTATAATTTCAAATATCTAAAATGCATAATTTTTCATTGTATATTATTAATTTAAGAAAAAAATGTTATGTTATATAGTTCTTTTCATATACCAAAAGTGTTGCGAATTTTTTTGACAATTTAAAGTGAATGTGTCAATTACATATTAATATTAATTTTGTTAATTAACACCATAAATTAAAATAATATACATATACAAAAGAAAGAAAAAACAGAAACCGAATTTCATAAATTTATAATTATAAGTTTTGTTATTGAAATGATTAATTTTCCTCAGGGCCCTTTCTATATATATATTGATTAATTACGTATACACTTTTTTATTTATTATATATACATATGCATATCTATAATACAAAAGGAACAGAATTCACGCGGCGGTAAAAATCTCTCTAAAAAAATATTAAATTTGTTAAATAATTTTTAGCATGCTTATACATATATGTATATATTTTTTATAAGGCATAAAATTAATTATTATCAACATCAATATAGATATAGATAGATATAGATAGATAGATAGATATTTGCTTTTATATATTCATATATTATATATTAAATTAATTATTATTTTGAATCATAATTTTAATATATTTGTTTATGCATAAAAAAAAAAAAAAAGTAGAACACAAAAATTTTTAATTTAATATATATACAAAATGAAAGTGTATGTGCCTTTTTTAAATTATTCGATCCAATTTATACAAATTGCATAATAAAATACATATTTGTTTTCTCTTTAGAATATAATATAATAATAAATTGCATATCGAAATATCGTTATATATAATAAATAGATACATTCAATTATTATTTATTGAATGAATAATAAAAAAAAAACCAAACGCTACCTTCATCATATTATACTAGTACATGTATAACTGCTCAATGAAGTTTAAAATGTTATTAATAATATCGATTATATTAAATATTTTTGTTTAATTTGACATAATGATGAATGAAATATTTTTTTACATATAAATATTCAATTCAATTATATTATATATCTGCAGATGTTATATTTCGTTGTTTTAATAACGAAATAACAAATTTAAATTGTATTAATATGACATATTAATCGTAGGAATTAATAATGCGGATTTAGATAACAGATGGCACAACTCGCGTTGAGTGTATCGCAACACACCGCGGCCATTTTCTTTTTTTTGTCTGTCATTAGGCTCTATAAATTTCAGTATATCAATGTCATTTCATTGAAGTGCGTAAACAACAAGGCTTTTTTTTGCTTCGAATATGTCGAAACACCTGCCTGAAAAAGTTGTTTTGGGGGGAAGCAGTTTAATAACTTTCTTTCTTATTTGAAGAAAACCGCTGCTGAAAGTTATCGTTTGTTGGTTGAAGAAGCTTATGGTGGACATGCTACAGCTCAAGCAACTGTAGTAAACGATGGTTTGTACGCTTCCGAAATGGTGATTGAAAGACTTGGAAGACAAAGAACGGCCAGGTCAGCCAAAAAGACGATTTGAAGACAAAGAATTGCAAGCGTTATTGGATGAAATGATCGTGTAGCGAACGCAACATGAACTTGCAATGGCTGTCGGAATGTCGACCACAAACAATCATTGGCAAACGTTTACATTTTGTTATACAAATAAATGCCATTTTCAAGCCAAAAGTAATCCGCATTATCAATTCCTTCACCTAATATATATATATACGCTAAAAGCTCACACCAATATTTTATATATATATACAGAATTCAGATGTTATGTTGTCTATAGTTATTTTTTTTTTTTTTTTGGTATATCATTTAATTATAAAATTCTCAAAATTCATCAAAACTTTTAAATGCAATCGGATTAAAACCGAACAACTTACTTACATTGATCCACCGTAATTTCTTATCCATAATAATAATAATAATATATTAAATTGTATTTGTATATACTTACGTAAAATAAACTCGACCTTTTTTATTTTGAGGTGCATGCCAAATGAAATTGGCACCTTCTTTATCTTTTGGATCGGCATGCGTAATTGCCGAACATTCTGGTATCACTTTAGTATGTTGACTCTCTTGCCATTCACCGATCCATTCGTTCGTTCTTAAATCTCTGGCTTGTATGAAAAAACCACGGAAATTTTGATATCCTCTAATTGTAACTATATAAAACGATATATTAAAATTTCAAATTTTGTTTTTTTGTGTATTATAAATTAAAGTATTTATGGAGTTCGCATAATTACAAAAATGTTTTCATTTTAGATTTTAAAATTTTTTTTATCCAAGTCTCTTATAAAATTATTGATAGAAAAACACTTATCATATATATATATATTGATACCTTGAATTTGTTGTCCTGGAAAATATTCATCGGTTGAGGCGCGCACTTCAAATGGTAACGTTTGTTGTGATTGAGTACGAGCCGCACCATGATTCGGTTGATTTGCACGTTCTTTAACGCATGTATCGGCCGGTGCCCCATCCGGAAAACCATCAACATACATTAATAAACCCAGTGATAATAAAATAATTATACGAAACATTATGGAATTAAAAAAAAATATCACACCAACAAATTAACAAACAATGAACAAATAAATGTGTATTTTAATATTATGGTTTTTTTTTTGTCTGTTTAATATCAAAAGAAAACAATTTTTAACTTTTTTTTTTTTTTGTTAAATTCACAAATTATTTATATATATATATATATTTATCTTGTGCAAAAACACATTCATCAATGAATTGAAAGATTATTTTTATTCAATTGTAAATTTAAAATTATAGCTAAATGATTTTCTATATTAAATATTATGATTATTTTTTCCCTTACTTCTATCACACATTCACACATCAGCCTCTTCTAAATATAATATACACACATTTATATTTATTTATTCAACAAAATACTTTCTTGATTGGTAAAAGTTAAATATATATTGTGGTAAAAGTATAAATTCGATTTTATGAGATACATTAATGGTATATATATAAATATAACATTAAGCATATGATGTTTTTTACGCCGCAATATATGACGGTTAATATATAATCAAATATTGAAAGTGATATAAAATTAGTGGGGAAATATTTTTAAAGGATATATATATATATGTATACGTAATGTGTGTGTTTACTTATATATATGGTGGGAAATATGTATATATAGTTATATTTATTCGATAAGTGTATATATAATATCATATATTTACCCAAAAATGTATTTAACATATATGTATATATACAATATAATATAATGATCATTAAAAATTTGTTTATTATGTGGTGATATTTATTTCGATAAAATTATCAAAAATATAGACAAAATTTCGTATATGCGGATAAAATATAAAATTATTATATGCTTTTAAGGTTATTTAAATATACGTATATCATATGAGATTTTCCTCGAATATCTATTCTATTATTTATGGAGATTCTATAAAGATTTGTATCTATAAATATACGTATCCATTAAAGAAAAGAAAATGGTTTTAGATATAGGGTATATATAAACATTCATTTGTTATTCATGGAATCGTATATAGATATATATGGATACTTATATATTCTCTCATTAATAGATAAGGTTTGGATTTAATCATTTATTTATTCATTATTATGTCTCCTATATATACTTTTTTTTTTTTTTTTTTTTGAAATAAATTCTTATTATATGCAAATGATGAAAGGGTTTGAATGAATATTTTTTTTTTTGCAAATATATATTTTTAGTTTTGCATATAATTTACACATATTAAATATAATATTATATATGTAAGATTTACTCTATATAAGGTTTTAGATATCTGCGTTATTTATATAGTTATACATTCAGAAAAATCTATAAACATTATTAACAAAACTTTTTCTTCAGTGGAATTACCCCGATGGGATGTTTTACCTACCCAAGCCAACCAAATGATTTCAATGTATGTCCGCAATGCCTTATTGTTCGCAACGACGAGAATTTTTTTTCTTTCCCAACTTGTCTTATGCATTGAGTTTTTCCTTAAATACAAAGTTGTGTACAGTCCAATATTTTTCCTTTCGCGATGATGTTACAAAAGCAATTTACGATCTCATATGATTGCGGTTCAACATTTGCCGTTCAACATAACGAATATTTCAGTTCAAATATTTATTATGGAATATATTGATCAAATTATGGAATATATTGATCTAATTAAATGTAACTTCCATAATTACCAATTACAAACAATTTATTATAAAGGGTGATTATCTATTAATGTTTTAGCTATTATCTTTTTGGCAACACTGGTTTAAACAGCTAACGCACGTTTCGTGTTTTGTTTCACTGTCAAACATCTTCAGTTTGGTCTATAATTTAACCATGAATCGTCTTGCAAACAACGAACAACGCTTGCAAATTATTGAATTTTATTATCAAAATGCGTGATCTGTTAAGAATTGTTCATCGCGACGAAATTGTGTTCAGCGAAGAAGCTTATTTTTGGCTCAATGGGTACGTAAATAAGCAGAATTGTCTTCGAATTCTGTTTGGAGTGAATATCAGCCAGAAGCATTGCAACAGCTACGAATGCATCCAGAAAAAGTCACAGTTTGGTGCGGTTTATGGGCTGGTGCCATCATTGGACCGTACTTCTTCAAAGATGATGCGAATCGTAACGTAACTGTGAATGGTGAGCGCTACCGTGATAGGATATCCAACTTTTTTTTGCCCAAAATGCAAGAGCTTGACTTGCACGACATGCATGGTTTCAACAAGACGGTGCCACATGCCACGCACAGCACGCGCAACAATGGACTTTTCGAGAGGCGAGTTCGGTGAACATTTTATTTCACATTCGGAACCGGTCAATTGGCCACCTAGATCGCGCGATTTAACGCCCTTAGACTATTTTTTGTGGGGCCTATGTTAAAGCTCATGTCTATACAGACAAGCCCGCTTCCATATTGACGCATTGGAATACAACATTGAAGCATTTATTCGTGAGATACCGGCCGAAATGTTGGAAAAAGTATGCCAAAATTAGACTAAGCGGATGGACCATTTGCTGCGGCGCAGTCAAGGTCAACATTTGCATGAAATAATCTTCAAACATTAAATTATATGGATCGTGTACTATCGATTCAAATAAAGATTTCATGCATTTTTCTGAATGTTATGTGTATTTTTTTTTTGAAAAACTTTCCTATAGCTTTTAAAAAATCACCCTTTATATGATTACGATTGTAAATTTTACATAAAATCGATATTCAAAATCACTATATATATATATGTATAATAAATCTATGTAATGTGTCTATAAACTATGTTCTTGCCAAAATATAGTATATATAAAATGTTTTGAATATATATATAAATGACAAAAATGGATTTATATGATGATCCTAAATTCATTTATATAATCATAATCCCTAATCACATATAAAACAGATGTATAATTTCATTTAAAATAACATTTACAATAATTTATCTATATATATATATGTATATATGTAAAATATAGTATAATTTATAATACAATTTATATTTTATAATTTATATACATACATATACATATCTATATATATATATATTATTCATTCATGCATATTATAATTAGTTAAGTTTATTTTGAAGACTTTTTTTTTTATAAGATTAATAAACTTATTATTTATATAAAAATTATTCATTTATATATACTTTATTTTATATATTTTTCATTAGATTTACAATATGGCAGTATATGTATATACTATAATTTTATATATGATTGAGGTATCATTGAACCCATTTGGGTTTGCAATTCATATATATATACTATTTGTATTATTATAATTTTAAGATATATCTGTTTTGACATTATCTTTTATGAAAAAAAAAAAGTTTAATTGATTTTTGTTATTATTGCGATTGACAATCAAAATGAATGTTTTAAGCAAAAATTAACCCTATATAAATAACGTTTATAAATAAATAATTTTAAAAATGATTTTCGCACTTCTTGATCAGGTTCCCATCAAATGTTATATAGAAATCTAGCGAAGCAGAACACACAATAGACAAATTAATTGCCATATAGATAAATCCTTCATATAGTAAATTCTTCTGCTCTCATATTCCATAGGAATTAAATGTATCGTAAAACTCCTATATAACTTCTATATCTACCATATATATGTAGGATCGGATGAATAGTGTTGCTATTATTATATACTGAACACTTTAAACGTTATTTATATTTTTAAAAAAAGTTTAGTAAGCTATATTACTAAACTTTAACAATAAAATAGTTGTAAATTTCAAATAAAATTAGTCTTATGAAAATATTGAAACTGAAATATTAAATAAATTAAAATTATTTATTACATCAATAATTTTCCACAAATTTTGGGGGCTCAACCGGGATGAATCAAAATCACAATAAGAAGGAATTCAACGACGATAACTAAGAAGAAATTCAACGACGAAAATAAGAAGGAATTTAACGACGAAAATAAGAAGAAATTCAACGACTAAAAATAAGAAGAGATAACAGAAGAAAGAATATCTAAAAAAAAAATATAATTTAAAAATAATAATAAAAATATTATTTGAAGACGAATAAATAAAGAAGTACATCAGTTTTTACGAGTAAATTTGTGATTGGTGCAATTGGCAGTGAAATTGATAATTTTTGTGTAAATTGTGTATACAATAATGGCGACCCTTGGAAATTGTCCAAATGTTTTGCACCAAATAAATAATGGTTCTTTGGAAGTGCTGAAGATTTTATACAAAATTGCATTTGGTAGTGAAGGTTCAGCAAGGATGATCAGAGAAAAGAAAAAAGGCTTTAATTTTGAAGTAGATTCTGAGGAAATTGAAAATAAAATTGAAGAAGTGAAAAGTTTGTTCAGCTTGGTGGATTTGATACCAGTATGTGTTATTTTGGGGTTAGATTATAAAGGAAATGAAGAAATAATTACCAAAAGAATATGTTTGTATTTAAATAAATTAAATGCTGCCAATAATACAAATGAAAGTGACAGTGAAGATGATAGTATTGATGAAAGAAGTGGAAGAGATTTAACTTCTGAAACAAATTTCGAAAACCCAGCCGACAAAATTTCCAAATTTGCATTAACTTTTAGGGATGTAGAAGATTCAATTCGATGTTTTGACGGTAAAGACGATTATCCGATTGAAAAATGGATAGATGATTTTGAAAGTTTGGCTGTAATAATGCAATGGTCCGATTTACATAAGTTAATTTTCGCTAAGAAGTCATTGAAGGGATTGGCAAAATTATATGTTCAATCTGAAACCAATATTAGGTCTTGGTCGACATTAAAGAATAAATTAGTTGAAGAATTTGGAATACAATTGAACAGTGCTCAGATTCATAAAATTTTGATGAATAGGAAGAAAAGAAGAGAAGAGTCTGTTCAAGAATATATACTAACCATGCGTGAAATCTCAAGCCGTGCAGATATTGAAGCAGAAGTTACTATTCAGTATATAATTGATGGTATTACAGATGATGCAGTTAATAAAGTTATATTATATGGGGCCAAAAACTTCATTGAATTCAAAGAAAAAATTAAAATGTATCAACAAATTACTAGTAGAGTAAAACATCAAAACAATTTTCAAGATAAACCAAAAGATAGTGGGAGCACATCGGAAAATTATAATAAAATAACAAATAACAAGTTTCAGAAATTTACTAGAAATATAAAATGTTATAATTGTGGTAGTACTGGACATAAAGGCATCGACTGTCCATCAAAAGGAAAAGGCGTAAAATGTTTTAATTGCAATGATTTTGGACATAGAGCAATAATTTGTCCAAATCGAAACAAACAGTTGCAGGATGTAAATCGTAGTAGTAATTCATTAATTATTTCACCAAAAACTTACGTTCAATTAGAATTAGGAAATTGGAAAGTGAAAGCTTTATTTGATACCGGAAGTGATGTTAATGTAATTAGAAGTGATGTTTATCAGAAACATTTGAAAAATATTTCATTATCAAACGAAAAGTTAGTACTAAATGGAATGGGAACGAATATTGTGGAAACTGTAGGGTCATTTGAACATGAAGTGTATATTAGTGGAGAAATGTTTGTTTTGCATTTTCATATTATTCCGGTGATTGCAACAAATTTTGAAGCAATTGTTGGAAATAGTATTCTTGGAAAAGCAGAAGTCATTATAAATGATGGTGAAATTATAATAAAGAAAAAAAGTACCGATAATTTTTTGATGCAAATAAATTTAAACAGTGAAGAAAATATATTAGATCTTGCACATATAAAAAACCGTAAATATAGGAAAGATGTTGAAAAACTTGTTATGGAATACGAACCAGAAAAGCAAGAGTCAACACATATAGAAATGAAAATTTTGTTAACTGATGAAATTCCAATATATCAAAGTCCCAGACGTTTACCTATATCTGAGAAAAGGGAAGTAGAAAAACAAATTAAATTATGGTTGGATGAAAAAATTATTACACCAAGTTCGTCAGATTATTCAAGTCCTATTGTACTGGTTAGGAAAAAAGATGGTAAAGCACGTATTTGTATTGATTACAGAAAGTTAAACCGTAAAATTATTAAGGATCGTTTTCCGTTGCCGCTTATTGAAGATGTATTAGATAAATTAGAAGGTGCTAGGGTTTATAGTACGATTGATTTGAAGAACGGGTTTTTCCATGTTTCTATAGAAGAAAAAAGTCGTAAATATACATCATTTGTTACGCATCATGGTCAATGGGAATTTCTACGGTGTCCCTTTGGTCTATGTAATAGTCCATCAGTTTTTCAAAGATTTATTTATAACATTTTTATGCCGTTAATGAATCAAGATATTGTTATAGTGTATATGGATGATTTTATTATTCCTTCAGATAATGAAGAAGAAGGTATAAATCGATTGAAAATATTTTTAGAAACAGCAAAAAAGTATGGTTTGGAAATTAATAAAGCAAAATGTCAATTTCTAAAAAGTCAAGTGGAATTTCTAGGATATATAGTTGAAGAAGGAGTCATTAGACCGTCATTATCAAAAACTTTAGCAATAAAGAATTTTCCAGAACCAAAAACAATTAAAGAAATTCAAAGTTATTTAGGACTAACTGGATATTTCAGAAAATTTATACCACACTATTCGTTAATAGCTAAACCTTTAAGCGATTTACTTAAGAAAAATCAAGATTTTGTTTTTACTGAATTAGAAAAGGGAGCATTTATGTCATTAAAGGAATGTTTGATAAGCAAGCCAATTTTACATATTTTTAAACAAGGTGCTGAAACAGAACTTCATACTGATGCCAGTAAGTATGGATATGGTGCAATATTGTTGCAAAAATCTGATGCGGATGACAAATTTCACCCAATATATTACTGGAGCAGAAAAACAACATTTGCTGAAGAGAAATATAGTAGTTATGAATTAGAAGTTTTGGCCATTATAGGGGCTGTAAAAAAATTTAGAATTTATTTATTGGGAAATAAGTTCAAAATATTTACTGATTGTTCAGCATTTGAAAAAACTATGAAGAAGAAAGATTTGACAACAAGAGTTGCTAGATGGGCACTCTTACTTGAAGAATTTGAATATAACATACAACATCGTAAAGGAGAACAGATGAAACATGTGGATGCTTTAAGTAGGTTTCCAGTTATGTTGATTGATGACAGTTTTTTACGAAGAGTAGAAGCTGCGCAATTACAAGATATGAATTTGAAAATAATTATGAAAATTTTAAGTAAAGAACCGTATGAAGATTATTTGTTGCAAAGAAATATTTTATATAAACAAAAAGATGATTATAAATTATTGGTTATTCCAAAAAATTTGCAAAATGAGATAATTAGATTGGTTCATGAACCTAATCATTTTGGTTTAAAGAAAACAAAAGAAGCGATTTCAAACAAATATTTTATACCAAAATTATCAAAGAAGATTGAAAATTATATTAGTTCGTGTGTACGTTGTATTTTAGGAAACAGGAAAGCTGGAAAACAAGAGGGATTATTGAATTCAATTGACAAAGGCCATTTGCCTTTAGATACCTATCATTTGGATCATTGCGGTCCATTTGAATCAACAAAGAAGAATTATAAATATTTGTTAATTGTAATAGATGGATTTTCAAAATATACATGGATTTATCCCACAAAAACTGTTAATTCGAAAGAAGTAATCGAAAAATTAAAAATGCAACAGATAACATTTGGTAATCCACGAAGAATTATATCTGATCAAGGAGGTGCTTTTAGATCAGATGATTTTAAAAATTATTGTAATAATGAAGGTATAGAACATGTTTTAATTACAACAGGAGTTCCCAGAAGTAATGGTCAAGCAGAAATAACAGTACGAACTGTTACTGCTGCATTGAGAAGAATGTCAACAGAAAAACCAAAAGAGTGGTTTAAGCACGTGCCAAATTTACAAATAAACTTAAATGCAAGTTTCAATCGCAGTATCAATAATAATCCGTATAAACTATTGTTTGGTGTAGATATGAGAAAGAGTGATAATCAGGACATCGTACAATTATTGGAAGAAATGAACGTGATGATATTTAATGAAGAACGAAGTGATTTACGAAGAAGTGCGAGAAATTCAATTGAGACGATTCAAAAAGAAAATAGAGAAAGCTATAATAAAAAAAGGCGAGTAGCTAAAACGTATGATGTTGAAAATGTAGTGGCCATTAAGCGTTCGCAGTTTGGAGCTGGAATAAAATTATTTTCAAAATATTTAGGACCATACAAAATTATCAAAGTTAAGAAAAACGATCGTTATGATGTGAAACGAATTGGAGATGGAGAAGGACCAAAACTCACTTCAGTTAGTGCTGATCAAATAAAGGTATGGACAGATGGTTCTGAATCTGAGGCAGATTCTCAGCAGGATGACCGAGATGTAGGATCGGATGAATAGTGTTGCTATTATTATATACTGAACACTTTAAACGTTATTTATATTTTTAAAAAAAGTTTAGTAAGCTATATTACTAAACTTTAACAATAAAATAGTTGTAAATTTCAAATAAAATTAGTCTTATGAAAATATTGAAACTGAAATATTAAATAAATTAAAATTATTTATTACATCAATAATTTTCCACATATATACAATATGTTATAGAACACCATTGATTGATAATGTTAAGATCTAATGTCGTTCGAAAAACCTTTTTGGAATAACCAAAGTATTTTCGTCTTTTAATAATAATTAGCAAATATGTTATATACCTTTCTTTATATAGCATTTATAAAGACATTCAACTTTAATCGAATGGAAATAAGTGTCTCTACCAAACTGATTTTTTAATAATATTTGTATAATATATTATAAAACTATATATATATTTATATATTATTTGTGTTTAATACTTTTTTTTTTATATGTTATACATATTTCTAATATTAAAAAAAAAACACTATATATATATGAAAGTTTTAAATCTTTCAACTATCAATATATATAAAAATAATATAATATGATTGCTTAATTGCTCTTATATGCTTTTATATTCAACATTATACAATTTAATGTGCAATTCTTAAATGTTTTCAAATGAGTATAACTATATAATACATACATTTTAAAGAGTGCGTAATCGTTTAATATAATATATATATATGTATATATCAAAAATGTTTTTAAATTTCTTTGGAAGCTAATTAAATAAACTTGTTTTTATTTTACATTTAAGACACGACATACGACTTTTAAGTATATATATATGCAATTCATTTCATTGATTCAGTCAAATCAAATAATTTGTCAAAATATATGCATTACCACACACATATATATACATATGTCATTAACGTTTGGTAAAACTATATTATTATTATGGATAAATAAACGTGTATAGGCAAAAATTCGATCTGTTAATGGATAACTGAAAAAAAAATTCATATACTATTATCATTTTTCGCTATATGTGAATATATTTATTATTCTAATCATTTTTCATATACCTAAATCTAAATATATAAACAAAGGAAAAAGCTATATATTGATTTTACGACTAAATAAATGCAAGTCCATGTGTAATATCTGAATGTTTATCAAATCAAATACGAAAATAAAATCGCATAGTTTTAACAGGATTTTTTAACAGGTATATGAACATATATGAAATCAGTGAATATATATACAAAAATAGTTTTTATAGAATCCATCATATATAAAATCACCACCGAATTTATTTCTGCAACATGCGATACCTATATATATTAGAACACCTCGTATTTAATATATATATATATATATATATGAAGAAAAAAATAGTATAAAGAAAATTCAGTCGATTAGTCATCAATTCTTTTTTAAATATAAAATAGATTTTATTTATATACAATCATATATACAAAAAAAAAAACTTTATAAACTATATAATACGTTTAAATGAAATTCATTTTAATATTATACTACATATATATGTTTATTCAAATATTTGCATATAACACATAAATATATATCTATTTCAATTTCAAAAAGTTTCCAATTTTGAATGAAATTTTAATATATACTTCCATTTTCATACATATAATATATACCATATATGTATGTATATTTATTTACACAAAAGGTGTCGGTATAGTGACATATGTTAAATCAATATCAAAAAATAAAATTGTTCCATTAAAATAAAGAAAGGAATATTTACAAAAAGAAGTTGTATAATTCATATCATGTATTCTATTGATTCTATACATATATGTTATATATCTATACTTGAATATAAAAAAAAAAACATTATACAGTTAAGTTTCACAAAAATTTAGGTTGTTTTTCACGTTGTGATTTGCCATCCTAAAGTATTCCAAATAAATTCTGAAGTAAATAGTAATGTCGAAAGGGCTTGCCAGGTGCTAAACAATAAATTTTTCATTGATATTTTTTGAGAAATATTTTTCGAAATCCTTTTTTTTAAGCAAATAATAAATTGAAATGTCCAAAATCGTATCGATCCTTCTGCTGATGTAATTCAAACTCTTTGTTTCACTTATATATGTACTTTGATTCAATAATGATTATTTATATAGATATATAAGATTGTTCTTTAAATGTAAAATATGTGTGAAATCAAATTGAATTAGTCAAAAATTGATAATTAACAGTATTGAGACATGTATAGTTGGGAATCTTTTATATCGTTTCTATAATAGCCAATAAAAGGAACAATCATTTATAAATATGGTTCAATAAAATAAAACATTTTATTTATTTGTTACAATATATAATCGCGATAACAATCATATATGTGTGTGTTTTAAATATGAGGTTGTGTATATACATTTATATATATTAAATTTTCTTTAATTTTTTTCTAAAATTTTCTTTGTACCATTTGACAATATGGTTATGTCCATATCAATTAAAAAGTTGACCAGTTTCGTAAGAAGGGCCAATGAATGTATGAATATGGGATAGAGTAGGGCAATAACACAATGACCCCAGGGGGTCAAGTGTTTAGGGGATTGACGACCCAGCCCAATACAATTAATTCTAATTCTAATTCTAAAGGTTATGTTAATTTTACTGAGTACTTACTGAATAAATACACAATGCGGAAATTTCACTGTATAAATGTAAAAACCAAAACCATATATGCAATTTTTACCAAAGTTAGATTTTATAATAAAAACATGTATATTGTTTTATATATACATATATATATATAGTTAGTTGAATTGTGAATATCGATTGTTCTTGTTAACTGGTGGTTGGTTAGCGTATAAATATACGGTATGTGAATATATACATATTTTCCATTTCCATATCTTTGATATAGTTAGTATATGAATCATAAGTTCATATAATAACTATATATATTTATTTAAATATATATATAGGGGAATAATAGGTTCATTATATATATATACAGATAAGTATTATTGTTATAAGTAAAATAATAATTCGCTTATTATATTATAAACAAATCAAATTGATATACGTATATTTATGTATAAAACCTATAAATAAGTTAATTTAATAATTATTATATTTTATCCTTTAGCAACGGAAAAAACAAACTACTTATCATTATTATATGTATTGCGATGGATATCGCGATTTTTTATATATTGATCAATTACACTATATACACTTATATAATCACCCCCAATTTCCTCTTTGAACTATATATATAGATATATATATATATATAGTTTATACAAAATTGTATATATATATAGTTTATTTAAAAAGAAAAATACACGTATACTGAATGTTTATATGTAACGTGTTGTTGTTTTTAATGAAGCAAAATAAATGCTTATTGTATATGGATATATATATATATGGAAAAATATGTTTCTTTATGCTGCGGACGCAGTATAATATTATATACTATATATATATATATATATATATATATATATATATATATATATTATGACTTATTTTTAATGTATTCTATTGCTTTTTAAGCTGCTTGAAACAGAATATATATAGATATACATATAACGTTTATATATGTTTGGAAATGTTGCATATTATTATTTATATTTTATTTATATACAATATATGTGATATATAAATACATATACGTTTATGAATAACTAGGTACTCTGTAAAATACTTTATATCACAATATATTATATTTTATATTTCATATGGTGATACTGACTTCTATATATATTCATATATGTTGTATATAAAAATTGGGCTTTTATATTCATAAAAAATAAATATGGTACATACATTTTTAAGAGAAATGCGGCGCCCCATGCCAATTCATATATATATATATATATAATTACTGACAAATGCGCTATATTGTTTTTTTTTTCGTTTTGTGTAATACAAATACAATCAAATACAATCACGTTAAAATTTCTTTATGATATTGACGAAATAGGAATTTATATATTTATCGACATCTTACCTATATATATATTTATATATAGGATATCAAATACCATCGTCGGAATTTTATCAAATAAAGCCATATGATATACTTGAAATTTAAACAAATCAAAATACACAAATATCGCACTTTTACACATGGTAATATATATTGCTGGTCATATGATAGCCAAAATGCTCATTCATATATGTATATTTATGTTATATAAATAAGTAAAGTATTTCACTGGATGCTTTCCAAATTAGACATATATTATATGTATAGTTTCAATCGAGGTCACATTATAAAAAGATTTTTTTTTTTACTATGGGATAGATTTGTTCATCTTTATTTTGTGTATATATATAAATGTTGTTATATATATATATACAACTTTATCATTCAACTCACAACATTGATATATAACTTATTGTATATATTTTAGTGTTTGCGAACATCTATATTCAAATACATATTCATGTAAACACATTAAATATACTTAAATATATATGGTGCATTTTGAAATATATATACAATTGTTTATATTTATTTATATATATATTTACGTCTATGTATATACATAATAGGAAAAATATCCTTTTATACTTTTCTGTTCTTTAAAATATATTATTGCATCTATATATATAGTATAAATAATTAAATCACTTATAATTTTTATTAAAACAATTATTTTATTTATTATTGTTTTCGCACTCTAATGTATTTTAAATTAAAGTATAAATTATCATTTATGTAATTATACATAATTATCGATTGGATTTTTGTATTTGTGTATTTTTGAACTCAATTCTTAAAGCAAATCATATACTAAACTAAGGACACAACTTTAATATGTCTAATTGTAAACCATTCTATAAACTCTTTAGTCAAATTCTATATAAGATTTCCCACGAAATTATCCTTCAAGCATAATTCCATCAAAAAATGTGTATTGGCCGCTTTTATAGATTAAATGGATTTCTTTAAAAAAAAAATAAGAAACGAAAGAATTGATTCTGCGAAAGTAAAAATTTGTTTACGAAAGAACGATGTCTTCAATAATTTCGATTTTATACATATGCAAAATATTCCGAAGAATGTCTCACTGCGTTGTTATATACATGCACCTGATCTTCCGTTCATATATAACTGGCAAATAAATATCTCTATAAAACAGATATAGTTTTATATAATATCTCAATATGTATACACTCTATATATATATCATATAATATGTTATGTATATATATATATATATTCGTTTATCATTTATATATTTAGAGATTTATAGTTTGCGTATAATAAATTAGAATTTACCTATCAAAAAAGTAATATCTTTTAATTCCATAGAGAAATCATATATAGATACGAAATAATATATATCTATATGCAAAAAAGGAAGGCATATATGTATAAAGTTTGTCGATATAAATGGAATCTCATTTATATTTTTATCATACTTATAGATATAAAGTGTGCAAAAATAATGCACGCATACGATAAACATCATTTTATATATAGAATTAAAAAGAAATATGGTTTTGTATTTTTTAATTTTTTTCTTTTTAAATCGAATTATATACCAAAGTTTAATAATAGAATATAAATTGCATATAATTAATATAAATATATATATTCATTTGTACTCGTATTGTTATTTACAATAATTCTTTTATAATAAATTTTGATATATTTCAAAGTTTTGTATTTATATATATTATATATGTCCATATAGATATATTAATTAAATAAAATAAATACATATATATATATATATATGTTAAATGGATATATACGTGTTCGATTATGTTGGGTATAAAAAAAATATATGCGAAAACGAAATGCTATTGCATGAATGCGTTTTTCTTTTATACACAGTGCAGCGTTTATATACAATTCATATGAAATGTTTTCTATATATAAACAAAGAATATATATCGCATATCCAGTGAATAATTTGAGAAAAATAATTCCATGTTGCTGAAAATACTATATATATAAAAATCTCGGATCTCACAAAAAACCTATTAACAGATAAAAACACAGGTCATCATAGGACAAGAAGAGTTGAATGGTCGATCGTTTATTTAATATACGAACCTATATACCTCCGCGTATTGTTGTGATATAGTTTTTGCATTTAAACCAATTAATTTTGGTTATAGTGATTTTTTTATTTTAACATGTTATATGATGAAATTTACAACGATAATTTTTCTAAATATAAATAGGTTAAAATTTTCTATCTATGGTATATATATAAATATATTCAATAAAGATTTTTCAACTAAAGCCTCGATTTCTATGAAAATATTTTATTTATCACAAATATGATATTTGTGATATAAAAAAAAATGTGCTTTTTCTGAAATTTATTTTGCCTGGATAAAAAAACCGAAATTTAATAATAAATACCAATTGCTGTTAAATAATTCCATTTTTTATTAGTTTGTAAATTAACTGGATATTTTATTATTATGAAATTAAATCATAAAAATTAAATAAAATGTAAATAAAATGAAAAATGAAGTTTGGACGACGGTCAGCCGACGGCAATAGAAGAAAAAATATCAATGTCCGCCGTCAGTCCGCCGTCCAATAATCATAAAAAGCACCGCCATTGAAATGCATGTATTTTCAATTTGACATTTGCCGTCGTCTGCCGTCGGCATTTCATGAAAAGCATTACTTAAATGTGCTCTTTTAAAAAAAAAAAAAATAAATAGAACTCAAGTGTTAAATGGCAAGGGGTAAATTTTTAAAGTTATCTAAAAATCTTGAAATGAAAATAAATTCAAATGAAACACTCTGTTTATGTATAAAATATATAAGTATATATGTATAGGAACAAAATCCTATGTGCACGTATATATGTATACTACTCTAACCACTATACATAATATCGGACACCTGCTATTTTATTTTCGTATGCTCGACTTTGAGATGCCGCGAAAGGACTTTAAACAATAATTTTTTAGTCCTTCCAATTTTATTTCATAAAATGATGGTTTTAGTTAAATAATTGCGCAGACAGAAGTAAAAAATCTTTTAAATTCAATTAGTTATGGAATTTAATTCAAAATGATTCAATTTAACAAAAAAAAAATTTGACCATTATAATATCGGACACTTATATTATACGCCACTAATGTCCTTTGTAACGCCTCCTTTGCTCTATATGACACCATCCATTCTCTTAGACGTGGTATTTATTAAGCTTTTGTATTCATCCGGTGTTTTTGTATTCCTCATTTCAATGATTTTTCGTTGGAATTCTTCACTCCTTCAATTGTAATTTTCAATAACATGTTTTTACTTTGTTTTATGAATGCCCACCACGATTAAATCGGGACTGTATGGCTCCTTTTAATCTATGGCTCCTTTTAATCGTATTATCAATAAGAATAATACCAAATATTCCTAAAGAACTTAATGAAACTAATTGTAAGTCTACCGTATATCAGATATTTAAATAAAATGTGGTTAACCGGTTCATTTGAGCCACATAAAGTGGTGTAAAATTTAATGTTACTGATCGTGAATTCGTGATAAAAGCAACTGTGAAAAAAAGGAGAACTGCTATGAGTGATGTAAGTCTAAAATGGTCAACAGCAATCCAAAAAGTGATCGCACGAAAGTGGACAAGGCAATGGATTCATAAACCGAACTATAAGATAATAATACAGACATATTTTATTAAATAATGTTTTTTCCCTAATAATAATCCCTAATACTTTTTCAGCACAAATCAAAGCTCCTTTTGCAAAAAAAAAAACAAAATAATAAACAATTTTGGGTTCTGCGACAATGGGATAGCATTATATTTTGATGATGAATGTAAATTTGTTATTGTTGGTGATTCCGATAATCGAGTAATTCACACAAAAAATGAAGCATTCCATCGTGATTGTTTAAAACGCACTGTGAAATTTTCACCTATAGTTATTATAATTTACATTTCAAAGGGAGTCGCTTCTTTATTTTAATTTACTTACTTAATTTTATTAATTTCCATTCCATTTAGTGTACGGTTAACTCCCAAAAACACATTCCTATATTAAATGACTACCTTTTGCCATCGACTATTAAATTAAATGGGTTTAGAAATCCACTTTTAGAAATGGACATCTTCAAGTCCCGATTTAAGTCCAATATAATCGTGGTGGGCATTAATAAAACAAAGTAAAAACATGATATGAAAGTTACAATTGAAGGAGTGAAGAATTCCAAGGAAAAATCATTGAAATGAGGAATATGATATTATAAAGGCCAAAGGAGGCGTTACAAGGGAGATTGGCGTATAATATAAGTGTCCGATATTATAATGGTCAAATTTTGTTTTTGTGAAATTGAATCATTTTGAATTAAATTCCATAACTAATTGAATTTAAAAGTATTTTTACTTCTGTCTGCGCAATTATTTAACTAAAAGCATCATTTTATGAAATAAAATTGGAAGGATTAAAAAATTATTGTTTAAAGTCCTTTCGCGGCATCTCAAAGTCGAGCATTCGAATAAAATAGCAGGTGTCCGATATTATGTATAGTGGTTAGAGTAGTATATATATTATTATATATGCTTATATACCAACATATTGTATATATAGAATTATTTTATATATATATGGAAACAAAAGGACATAAAAGAAAATCCATATGACTATATACAAAATATACGCTTGCGTGAAACATTATTTCTCTGCAGTATTTTCACTATAAACATTATTTTTCCCATGTATATAAATGAAAATTTTATTATGTATTTATACCTCCAATACTATGTTGTAAAGGAAGATTATAAAGCACAGGATATATATATATTTAACATGTATATATATATATAGATAAAGTTTGTATATATGTGCCATGATAATATAATATTATATGAGCGAAATCGCATAATGCTGATGACGACGACGACGATGATGATGCTGATGATGATTATATGATGATGATAATAAAATAATAAAATATTGTAATCATAAAAACACTTTCAGTTCGTTTTTAATTTTTATGCATTTTGGTTCTGTGTGTGTATCGTGTTTTTTTTTCTCTTCTTAAATTATCACGCATAAATATTATAAATATACTGTTAAAAGGAAAACAAAACCTTTTTTGGTCACAATTTACTATATTTGTTTGTATTTTGTATGTTAAAAATTTTAATCATTTATTAGTGATAATGTTTTTATTTTATCCATTTATTTTTTAAATCCTTTTTGTTTTGTTTCTAAATAATATATATATACTACAAAATTTTGTTTTTTTTTTTTTCCATTATATATGTGTGTTCAAATATTTTTATTGCATAAAATTATAATTAGTTTTTTGTGTTTCATAATATTTTAGATATATACAAAATTTTTAAATCAAAACAATTGTTTTTTTTTGCCCATTTATTATAAATTTTTATTTTTAGTTGATTTTAATCTATAAAATGTTCTAATTTGAAATGATAAAAAAAAAATATCATTGCAAATTTTCATATATATGTAATAATATAATTTGTGATTTTAAAATTTGTGGTATTTTAGCGATTTAAGCGAGTTTATTATAAGAATATTTATAAAGAAATGTATTATATCAAAAAAGTGTTAAAAAAAAAATGTGATTTGTAAATTTGAAAATTTGAAAATGATAAAAATAAAATAAATCTTCGATTTTAAAAAAAAATATTTATTATAAAGTTTATTTATTATATATGTGTTATTTTTTTTTGGAAAAATTCTTGTGTTTGTGTAATTTTTGTTTTATAATTTATTATTTTTCCTGATTATACATTGTATAAAACAGAAAATACGGAAAGGTATATATATTTTTATTTTATTAATATATGATTTATTATTTATAAATTTATAATGAATGATGTGATTATATATTGACTATATTGTTGGTAAAACATATATATATATATATATATATATATATATATTATGCATTGTATAATAATAATAATAATGAAGGTGTGACCTGTGAACTCTGTATGTCTTTATATACATTTATATATATAGGGTTTTTAACTATATATATAAACATATAAATTATGCATTTTGTATAAATTGAATGAACATTTAATGTAAAACAAAGAACACACACCGCAGGTATTACTCCGCATATATTTATAATATATATTTATAGTGAAAATTGTATTTGTTTTATATAGCGGTGGAAAATCGTATTCACATGCCATATATATTAAATAAATTATAAGTATATTTTGTTGTTATATATAATATATACTATACTCTAACCACAAACCGCTAAAGCAACTAAGAACTGTTGGAAGCTATAAAGAAATGGGTTTAGAAATCCACGTTTAGACATGGGCATCTTCAAGTCCTGATTAATTATTCAAGTCCTGTCCAATAGAATCGTTGTGGGTATTAATAAAACAAAGTAAAAACATGATGTGAAAGTTACAATTGAAGGAGTGAAGAATTCCAAGGAAAAATCATTGAAATGAGGAATTATTTAACTAAAACCATCATTTTATGAAATAAAATTAGAAGAATTAAAAAATTGTTGTTTAAAGTCCTTTTTTGTGGCATCTCAAAATCGATCATACGAAAATAAAATAGCAGGTGTCCGATATTATATTAGTGGTTAGAGTAGTATACTTAACATAATAAATATATGTTTGTGCGAAATCTATATATATATATATATATATTCAACTTTATATGCGCATATTATATTATTGTATTTTAATATGAATTGTATACATAAATATTTTATTTTATATATAATATACAAGTTCGTGAAAATAATTATTAAAAACAAAAAATTATAATACCCGCATTTTTCTTTTTTCTCTTTATAATAATTTATTTACCATTATTATTGTGTAATAACATTACATATTAACACTTCGTTCAATAATGTGTGTGACTAATTAATTAAAACACATTTTTTTGCCAAAATTCGTTTTTATTCATCAAGATAGTCCCCTTTTAGGGAGATACAATCATTCCAACGCTTTTCCAATCTTTCGATACCGCCTTTGTAAAACGATTTTTCTTTGCCTTCAAAATAGGCGTTAGTTTCGGCGATTACTTCATCATTTGAGCCAAATCTCTTACCACGGAGCATCCTTTTGAGGTCTGCGAAGAGCCAGTAGTCGCTGGGGGCTAAATCTGGAGAATACGGTGGATGGGGAAGCAATTCAAAGCCCAATTCGTTCAATTTTGCCATCGTTTTCATTGATTTGTGACACGGTGCATTGTCTTGGTGGAACAACACTTTTTTCTTCGCCATATGAGGCCGTTTCTTTGCGATTTCGACTTTCAAACGCTCCAATAACGCTATATAATAGTCGCTGTTGATGGTCTGCCCCTTCTGGAGATAGTCGATGAATATTATTCCATGCGCATCCCAAAATACAGACGCCATAACCTTGCCAGCCAACTGCTGCGTCTTTGGTCGCTTTGGGCGGCTTTCGCCGGCTGCATGCCACTCAGCAGACTGCCGATTTGACTCTGGAGTGAAATGGTGGATCCATGTTTCATCCACTGTGATGTACCGTCGCAAAAACTCCGACTTATTGCGCGTAAACATGTCCAAACAGCTCTTTGAATCATCGGTTCGTTGTTGTTTTTGCTCCGGTGTGAGCAAACGCGGCACCCATTTGGAACACACCTTTTTCATACCCAAATGTTCGTGTATTATGGTTTGTACACTGCCTGCTGATATCTTCAGAATGTCAGCAATCTCCCTCACTTTCACTTTACGGTTGGACATAATGATTTTCAGTGTTTTTTCAACGTTTTCCGGAATAACAGCGTCATTTGGCCTTCCAGTAGATGGAATGTCATCGGTGTCTGTACGACCACGTTTGAATTCGGCATACCAATAACAAATGCTTCTTTTTGATGGAGCAGAGTCCGAGTAATGTTTTTCAAGCCATTCCTGGCATTGAACAGTATTTTTTTTCATTAAAAAACAATGATAAATCAGCACACGGAATTGCTTTGAATTCATTTTTTTTTAAAACACAAAAATAGCGTCACTTATAGCACTGTAACTTGTAAACAAATGATCTGATTAACATATGATGTTGACAGTAAGCCTAAAAAGGTTGCCAAATGCGAAAAAAAATATTGATTTAGTTCTAGGGACGCCATCTATGTGTCAGTCACACACATTATTGAACGAAGTGTTATATGTATGAAATCAAATAATTATTAAAAAAAAAAAAAATATGTAAAAAGAAAGAACTTTTTTCTATATATAACATGTAAAAAAAAAAAAAAAATTAGTTTTGCGTGCCAAAAATATTAATTTTTCTTTTTACATATTTATAAAATAAAAATATTTATTATTTATTTATTTATTTTTTGGTAAAAAAAATTTGTTTTATACTTTATTTTATTTTATTTTATGTATATAATACTGACACATTTAATAATAATGAAAACAAAAAAAAAACCCTCTCGTCCGTCATTGCCTGTAAAACAAAATATATAAAGAAAATTTATTTTATATCACCATGGTGCTGGTTTTATACCAATGTCCCGTTCCTTTATAATGAAGAATTGGGCATTGGTCAAAAAAAAAAACGGATACATTCATTTATTGGAAATGTTATCTTTTTTTTTAAGAAACAATTGATAAACTAAAATATTGGATATGACATTCAGATTGAATTGATCGACAAAAATAAAAATTATGGTATAAAAATTCTGTATCAAATAGTATAAAAAATCATAATTATATAAAATTAAACCGGGCACCGCAGAATGATAAGAGCCGGGCATGATTTTTACATATTTATATTGAATATAAACATGTTTACTTGAACATATTTTAATAATAATAATAATAATATGGAAAAATATATATATATATATATATATATAGGAAAAATAAAATAGGCCTATGGATGGATAATAAAATCCTAGAAAAAAGGAAAAACGAAAAAAAAAACGCTAACAGCAACCACATACATATTATATATATAAATATTTATATATATATATGAAAAATTAAACATTGCAGGGTATATATTATTGCATATTATATTCATATATTCTATCCATATATAAATAAATATGTATTTGATGGTATAAATAGTATATACCTTCATAAAAGACAAAGAAATATTTTCTAAAAAAAAAAAAACAAAATCCATTTTTGCAAAAGAATACACTTGATCTAGTTTATTGTATATATATATATTGTATACATTTATATTATATATATATTTGTTATGATATCCTATCTATCTATATATATATATATATATAAGATATGCGATAAATATTTAGATTACACGCTTTTCATTTTATTTTCATATACATATAGATATACAAATTTATATCAACCAGCTTATATTCATCGTCGACATATTGTCGAACAACAATATATATACAATATAGACATATACTTTATATATATATATAGAAGAGATATATATATAAAAAATATTTTGATATCATTTAAAAAAAAACTACGTGATAATTCCTCTAAATATTTTACATATGCGAAAATTAAATTTTATCATGTAATAAAATATGAACAGACATCAGATGCTGCACATAAACATTATATATATATTTAATTTTATCGGAAAAGTCTAACTTATATGTATATATGTCGAACTCTTTTATATTGATAAAATTTCAATGAAATATATCTCTTTCCATATATTTCATATCTTATTTATTATATATAGAATCATGTTAATATTTAATATATATATATATATATAGATAAAAAAATTGATCTTTTACAATATTTGTGTTAAAACAAAAATATAAAAGAACAATATTATTGTTATAAATTTGTTTTTATAGATAAATGTATAAAAAATAAATTTAAAAAAATTAGCTACTTTTTTGTTTAACTATATATCACTTTAGATTTCAAATGTATATATTAGGTTGTCTAAAAAGTATTGATAATTTTTTTTACAAAATTCAAACGATTTTTTTATATATTTCAAATGAACTTTATTAAACCAAATATGCGCCGTTTTGATCGATCACCCTTTGCCATGTTTTCTGGTAAAGACATTATCCCATCACTGCGTAGAACTTCTGTGTTTTCTGGGCAAAAAACTGATCCAAGTGCATTTTGCAGTCCTCTGCGGAATTTAATTTTAAACCATTAAGGGAGTTCTGCAGTGACCGGAACAAATGATAATCTGAAGGTGCAAGGTCCGGGCTATATGGTGGATGCATTAAAACTTCCCAGCCAAACTCTCTCAGTTTCTGCCGAGTCATCAAAGATGTGTGTGTGGTCTGGCGTTGTCATGATGGAACACAACACACCCTTTCGATTGATTAATTCTGGACGTTTTTTTTTTAATCTCGTGCTTCAATCTTGTTAATTGTTGTCAATAGAGATCGGAATCAATGGTTTTACCGGGTGCTAGTAATTCATAATGAACGATTCCTTTCCAATCCCACCAAACAGACAGCATTACCTCTCTTGGTGTTAATCCAGGTTTTGCTACTGTTTTAGGAGTTTCACCCTTCTTGGACCACGATCTTTTTCGTACATTATTATCGTATGTGATCCATTTTTCATCACCTGTAATCATTCACTTTAAAAATGACTCGATTTCGTTCCTTTTAAACGGCGTTTCGCAAATGGAAATTCGGTTCATTAAATTGTTTTGTGTTAATTCATGTGGTACCCAAACATCGAGCTTTTTCTTGTATCCAGCCTTTGTCAAATATGGTTTAAAACTGTTTGGTGATGGATGTTTAGTTCTTTAGCGATATCATGACTGCTTACGTGTCGATTTTCTTCAATTTTTGATATGATTTCATCGACTTTTTCAGTGATTGATCGACCAGAACGAGGTGCATCTTTGACATCAAAATTACCGGAACGAAATCGAGCAAACCATCTATAGGCTGTTAATTTTGATACAGTTCCTTCACCGTAAACTGCACAAATTTGTTCATGTGCCTGCGTTGCATTTTCACCTTTTTCATAATAAAATTGTAAAATGTATCGAATTTTTTCACTAATTTCGCTCATCTTTAATCGCTCACTACAACTTTTAAATGACTAAACAAATTTAATTTTTTTATCTACGAAATGTCATCTTTCGAACATATGTTAGTGTTACCTGATCAGATTAGTACTACTTGAAATATTCAATTATAATGACATCTATTTATAAAAATTATCAATACTTTTTCGACAACCTAATATATCAAGGACTAATTTTAATAATTTTTTTAACTCTGTGAAATTTTACCCAAATATAAATTTATTTTAGTTTATTTTTAGTTCATATGTATACAAATTATAATTAGGTCATATTTTTTTATTTATTATGTTTGATATATCCAAATATACAACAAAGTTTGGCATAACTTATATTTTTATTTTATTGAAAAAAATCACAAAATATATCTATGTCATTTTTTGTTTTTATAAATATATCGATATAATTATTGTGTAGGTTTTATTTGTATATATTTATGTATATATAGAGTATATAAATTTTATTTCCTTTATTATAAATAAACTGCAAATTATATATAGACGCTTCTCTGATTTATTAAAAATTTGTATATCATATGCATATTGTCTGCATAAATATCGCATATCATATATTTATGTAACTATATAATTATTACTTCTCAAAAAATTACCATATATTTATATATAGCTTTTTAGTTATTTGTAACATCCACACACATTCCAAATTTTGGCATCATTTTTCCTTTTTTATTCATTCTATATTTTGATTAAATATCAAGTATACAATTGAGAGTCTATAAATACAAATCAATATTTACAACCACACATTTTTATGTTGTAAACATGATTGATTTAATTGAGCCGTGTTACTATATATGTATTTTATGAAATATCCCAAATTTTTTTTAAATTTTCATTTATAGGTGTTCGAAAATTGAAGTTTATTTTAAATATGCGTTAATGTTAAAGCACAAAATTCACAAAAAATCTTTCTAAATTATATATTATTATTAATAATATAATAATCAAACAAAACGAAACGATGGGAATTAAAAAAAATAATTCAATAAACATATATAAATAACATAACCTATAAATATTTATTTATATATTTTCGACATTTCCGTATATATTATTTTAATTATAAAAAATAATTAAAATTTTTAATCTCTATCAAAATTATTATTTTCTTCATTATATATAATAAGATATATTTTAAAATGTAGTATATATAATATAATAAATATAAATGAAATAATTATATATATAAAATGTTTATACCATTGAATAAATTATATACATATAACCATCATATTATTCTTCAAATTATATATCTATATATATTAACCTAACCGCCGCACTTAAGTGAATTCATTAAATTTAATTTTCTGTATCAACAGAAAATTAAAATGTATATTTATATATAAATTTATGTATATATAGAGATAGAGCTATCGTTATATATCATAAGAAAATGTACAAGTATTTATTATACGAATGTATATACATATAAAAAAAAGTTCTATCTGCTTGATTATAATTTTCATTGTATAAATGATTCATTTTGTGATTTTATCTATATTTATATATAAGAAAGTGTATATAATTTATAGTGATATAATGAAATTGATTCAATCATGAGAAAGTATCCTTTTATTTGTATCGAAATAATACTTAACAAAACCTCTATATATATATATTGTACTGTATATCTGTATTGTATGTATATATACTGAAAGATAGAAAATAATTAAAAGTCTATTGTGAAAGAAAAATTTTCATATACACTCGATAAATTTTTATTATCATTATTGTTATTGTGATAAATAAAATCAGATGAATATATAGATCTGTATATGTAGAATATAACATGGTAAACATTGAGTGTTGAATGCTAATTTATAGATCATTTATTTTGTATTTATATATATACAATACAATGCGAGATTATTGGCGAATACAATTGATATCTAATAATACAATTTAATAATATCCTTTTTGTATATATGAATATATATCAATAGTATAGTGCATATACATTCAAATATAATAAATTGTTTTTCTGTTTTGTTCAGGAAAAACATTTCAGTATATGTATATTGTATTGTATGATATTGTTAATGCCACTGCACGCGTATACATTTTGACGCACGTAAAAATGAAAAGATAAATGTCAGTATAATTTTTTTTTTCGTATATTCCTTTAATCCTGCTATTGCGTTTGAATAATACCTGTCATGAATATAATTTCATAATAAAAAAAAATATTTTTTTAGATAATTTGATAAACTTTTATGTACGGATATATACGGATATATACGGATATACGGACCGCGTTGTCTAAAACTATATATATATATAAAGTGCTTTGAGAATTGTATAATGAAAATAAATTAACTTTAATTTTTGTTTCCACTTTATTTTTTTCATTTTACATTTGTAAAATGGAATAACCAAAAAAACATAAAATCAAATGCGATTTCATCATCATCATATATACATATATATTCATTTTCATTTATAAAAAATAAATTTTTCGTTATACAACCAACGTTCTGGTTTTAGCGTCCAACGACAGCCTTCTGTTGTTAGTTTCTTATAATTTGTGCCTTTTACGGTGTCAGTAATTAGCCGTGTACGACCAACCGCAAGCGGAATATACAACTCTATGTTAAAATTCAGATTCGAAAAATAACCAAAAAACACAAAACATATTTTATGCATTCAGTATAGGATTCGAACCCACGACCCCAAAATTTCGTTAGAATTTTAGGTTGGTATTTTTAACATTTACACCACAGAGTTATTTTCATTTATACATAGGAAAATTTCCGTATTTTTTATTATTTCTTTTTAGCGGGTATGTATAATATAACTGAAACATTATAATATGTTCATGTGCATTCAATTTTGTTTAAAAATAAATCCTCGTTTCTGTAAAACAAACAACTTATACAAATTAAAAAAAAATAAGGAAAAGACAACGTTTACGCTTTTTTTTTAAATATCCATTAAATATGACTCCGTAAATAATTGTTTTTTCTATAATTGTTTTATGTTCTAGGGTATAGGAAAACATATAATAGTATTATTATTTCTATTTGTATGATGTAATAAAGTTATATTATTGTTATTATTATTCGAAAAAAAATGTTTTCCGAAAGAAATAAAAAACAAATTAAATAAATTTAAATTCATTGTCAAAGAAATTATATGTGTGTATATGTATAGTATTATATTTTATTGATTTGATTGAAATTTTTTTGTACCTTTGATTTAACTTTATATAATACGTAACTTTACAATTGTATATTTTTGGAACCCGGCACTATGTAAAATTTTTTAAAAAAAAACCTACCCTTATATTCAGTTCAATAGCCATATATAAGTTAAGGATCATTTTATATGTACTATAATAGATATCGTATTACGTTCCACATAACCCATTTTAGACTATATCGAGTATGGCTTTGTACTCCAAAGGTCTATGGTTAACAAACTATTAATTTGAGAAGCATCCCATTTTTGTTTGTGTCCAATTGGAAGCTTTGGTTAACATATCGCCATTGCCAGTAATCAAATTACATATGTATTATTATACAAGTTTAAATGAGGTTTATGAATATTATTATTATGTCTTTATATATATAAATAATGATAATAGAAATATCGCACACAATTTTCATATATAGATATATATAAAATAGTCATGCGAATATAAAATAAAAACAAAAAAATACCAACGTATAACTATATTTATTATATACCGATCCATATCAAAACCTACCTTATATGCCTACCGCCCATATATATGTATGTATATATAATGAAAATCCCACAATGCAGTTGTTTTTCATGCCTTTATGCCTATATTTCTTTTTCTTTTTGATTCCATATAGTTTTCTAATTTCTTTATATATACCTATATATAAATATAAATAATATATTTTATTTGTACATATATATGATGTGAAAATCAGGTAAATATATACGCGTATAATTTACGAATATTATTCGTTTATAAAATAAAAAAAAAAACGTGTATTCATTTTCCTTTATATATGATATATAATATATATAATTATTTATATATGAAATGATATATACAAAAAGTTTTTTCAAAATGTTGTTGATATATTTATGGAAAAATAAAAATAAAAGATATCGCATTTTGTTCATTTTATTCTATATTATATATACATATATTAACAATAAAATTAATATCCAAACAAAATATCGATAACTACTATATGTATATAGAATTAATTTATTCATTTTATATATTAATGGGAAATTACGCGAATTATGTTATCTTTTATATATTAAAATTAATTTATTCACATGTTCTATGATGGTCTATGATTTATAATTGAAGATAATAATTAATATATACGTTTTATAAAACATTTACTAATTTGTAATTTACCTTTTGGTAAAAAAAAGCGTGTGAGATTGAAATTTTTAAGATATTTGCGCAGACTTTGACAGATTAAATTGAAAAAATATATAAAAACAAAAAAATATCAGAACAAATAAAAGATACCAAAAAAAAAAAAAAATCAATCGACCACTGCAGTTTTTACCCCTTTATTATAAGCAATTCGAAAACAAAAAATCTATATATATATATATATATATATGAAAATTTTCTTTAAGAAAAAATGCTTGATTTCAACAAAGAAAAACTGTTTGGTTAAACATGTCACGAAAAGGTGATAAAAATTCCTTTGTCATGCTTAATATTAAATTGTGTATATATAACATGTAAAAATATATTGAATAAAATATACAATTTTTTTTTTCTCCACAAATTCATATCAAATAATTAAATATTCATCGTATCACAAACAATTTATTTATACCATATATATCTATCTATCTATAATCGAAACGCATTCATATAGGGAATAAAATTGAAATTTTATATATAGAACATCTGATATCTAAAAATGTTTATTTTTTTTAACTATATTTATACAAATTAGAAATAAATAGAATTCTTTATATATTGTACATATAAATAATTGAAATTTTTAAAAAGATGCATTGCGTGTATCATATAGCACTATATATAGTTTTGTTCTTTTGGTTTTGTTGTGTGTGAAGGACAAAAATAAAAACACTTTTCGTTATATTTAAAAAATAAAAATACTGTTTATTAATATTTGGTTATAATGTTTAATAATAATTTCACTAATTTAATTTATTAGCTTAAATGAAATGTACCTTCCTCGTTGCTGGTCAAAAGTGAACTCTCCTATTTTATTTCACTTTTTCCTTTCTTAAAACTAATGTTTTATTTTTAAGTGACGTACATAATGTGTACTTACTTCATATTTCTTTTCTTTGTACACGTATGCATACGCGGTTGCATTATAATGTTATAATTTGCTAAAGTTGGTTCATTCACCCAACCAGACGCATTCGTCAGCAAATTTGATATTATAACAATTTATTTATTATATGATATTTATTTAGTAGCATATTACATATTTTAAATAATTATGATTTCTCATAATTGAAATCAGATATTATATTAAAATGTTATGAAAAATGTTAATATTAAAATGTTTATTAATTTCTCACGAACTAATAATGGATTGCAAGTTAGGATTATCTTGGCTATAGGGGCAATGAACTGGTTGGTGTAGTGTAGACGTAACACCTCCCCCCATAAGATTCGACTCCTGGCGAACAGGTTGAACTTGTATTGTCGCCTGTGGCATTCTAAATTTGAATATCCTTAATATGAAAAAGCAAATGGTGAATAATGTCGCAATAATAGCCACGTCTGTTGTGACGTTTGTATACCACTTCCAATTGTGGTCGGCTTTAATTTCCTTAATATGCTTTGTATTTTTAATATGTGAAAAATATAAATCTTCAATACGAAATTCTTTAGTTATATTTGCAACTGTTATATTACGTTCTGCATACGGTAAAATTAGATGTGAATACACATCTTCAAAGTTTTCCATCTTAAAATCCCCAAGGGATATATTACAATTAATAAATTTTATTATATTATTCTTTTCTATTCTAACAGCATTTTGCTGGCCACAATTATTATATAATAATGTTAAATTTAAGTTTTTTGTAAGCACAATATTATTGGATATTGCCTTTATTTCCTGTGTAATATTTTCATGATAGTTACATATCATTTCTTTATTTTTTAATAAATTTTTAATACATTTATCATCATATTTAATTAAATCTATTTCCATAATATTTTTACTTTCTACATTTTTAAAAATATTTTGTTTACATGTAATGATTTTATTAATATTCGTACTTAATTCTAAGAAATTACGTTTATTTGGCATTTTTTCAATACTGGTTCTATAACATATTTCGTTAGTAAATTTTGGTATTGAAATTGCAAAAATTATAATATTTGAATTGTGTTTAAAAAGAACACAAGATTTAATGTATGGAAGCATTTCAATTGTAATATTATTATTATTAATTTCTTCAAATGATAATACATCTTTTGATAATATCTCTAACTTACTAGCTAATATAATTTCCTTAATATCAGAAATTTGTTTTAATAAAATTCGTATATTTTCGTTTAATTCCGTTTTTAATATAAAATATTCTAAATTTCTTTCTATTTCATTAACGTGATTTCCAAAATTATTTATTGAAATTGACATTTCATTTTGTATTAAATTTACGTGATCAGTAATATTTTTTGCTTGATTTGAAATTTGGTTATTAATGGAAACCTGTTGGTTTACATTTTCTAAAATATTTTTATTATTTTGTTCCATCAATCCAATATGTTCATTAATTTCCTTGCGATCATTGTTATCCATCACTCCAGCCAGAAATCGTAGACCATTGCCCGCTAAATCAATTAACCCTCTTTTGTTTACATGATGCGGTATTATGCTATTAAAATCCCCTTTTAAATGGTTAATGTTTGCTACTAGGCTTGAAGGTATGTTAGTTTTTTCATGCAGTTTATTAATATTTAATTCTATGTTGTTAATACTTTGTTCATATTGGGTTAAATTAATCACATGCAATATTCTTTTATAACTATGAATTATTTTTATTTCGGAATCCTGGAACAGTATGAATCCGTTTCCAGCCTGTATTTCGGTTATTTCAATTGATGGTGCCGTCAATACTTGGATTGGGAATAATGTTAAGAGAATGACGATTATGATTTCTGAAATAAAGATACGTTAATTTTGAAATTTGAATTTTCTTTTGAATGTACGATTGTATCGAGGTAAAGGATCATTATTAATTCTATTGTGATCTCCCATTATTTCCTTAATTTCTACTTTCTTATGGTACGGTTGCATTTTATTTATTCTGTTAAGTTGTAAGTAATCAGAAGTTTGAACTACCTTTCTTCCACGATTAAGTGATTCTATTATCCTTTCTTTACGTTTTATTAGAGCATTTTTTATGGCAGGATATTCTCCTGAATCAATCTTTCCACTTAGGAAATCAATTGGTCTTTTGCCAGTTGACGAATGAATGGTTTCGTTATAAACTTTCATACTCCTAATTATTGGATCCTCGCCTGATGGACATCCCTCCTCTTTTTCAATAACCTTTAACACCCTTAGGTGTTCGTTCAATGTATTGTGGAATCTTTCTATGTCGGCATTACTACTATGGTTATTAGGTGTTGTGAAATGCACCCCTATTCCCTCTTCTTTCAAAAAGTTCTTAAAATTTAAACTGTTAAATCCCTTTTCCCTATCGGTTATAATCCTTTTTGGTTTTCCGATTGACGCTATATAATGCATCAACCCGGTTTTCAGATCATTCCAATTTCTTGATTTCAATGCAATAATTTGAGCATGCTTCGTAAATTTGTCAATTAATGTTAAATAAGCATTGCCCTTTTCTTTGAACCATATATCCATATGGATTAACTCAAGTGGCCCACTAGGCGTTTCCGTAATTTTAAATGGCAGTTTTACCGGTTGTCTTTCGTATTTTGCCGTGTTACAAATATGACAATTATTTATAACCCTTTGGATTTCTTGTTTCAATTTCGGAAAGTAGAATTTATCCCTTAAATTTAGGTATACATCATTGATACCCCTATGGTTTGTTTTTTCGTGTTGCTTCAATATACGTTCCTGAAGATCGTACCTGTTTTTGATATCCTCGATTATGGAAGAACACTTGTTTATTTTTAATCGCCTATTTTTTGCGAAGTGTTCCAAATACGTGTTTTGGAACAACGAATACAATTTAATATCGTCAATCATGATGCCGATAATGCCCTTACATGGCATATGCCCACTAAGAATTTGATTAAAGTAATTCGCATCCGGGTTGGGATGTATAAATGTTTTTCTAATTCTACCGTTTATTTTTTCTGTTTTTATATTTTCGGGCGAACCAGTTTTTATAACTATTTGAGTTTTATAGAAATTTAACGGGTATTCCGTAATTGGAATGTATTCCGTATTGTCTTCATCAGCCGAATGTGTCGTGGCACCAGTCGAACTAATTTTGTCAACCTCCATTTCGGTAACATTAATTTCTACCCTCGATAACGCGTCCGCCACTTTATTTTCCTTTCCGGCCAAATATTCAATATCGAAGTTAAATTCCTCCAATCTAATCTTCCATCGTTGCAGTTTTGCGTTTGGCTCCTTTAAATTGTGAAGCCATTGTAACGGTTTATGATCGGTTTTTATGGTAAATTTCCTACCATACAAATATGGACGAAAATATTTTGCCGCCCAAACTATCGCCAACAATTCTTTCTCGATTGTCGAATAGTTACACTCATGTTCGTTTAAGGTACGGGATGCATAACATATCGGGTGGTTTTCCTGTGAAAGGACGGCCCCCATGGCGAAATTGCTTGCGTCCGTGGTCAAATGGAATCTTTTTGAAAAGTCCGGAAACGCAAGTATAGGGTCTGTGGTGATCAGCAGTTTTAAATTATTAAATGCCTCCACATATTTCACATCGTTAACATTTATCCGTTTATTTTTCTTTAAACAAGCCGTTAAAGGTTTCGCAACCTTTGCGAAATCTTTTATGAATTTCCGATAATAACCCACCAAACCTAAAAATGATTTTATTTCCCTTTGTGTTTTGGGAATTGGAAATTTATTCATTACCTCAATTTTATTTGGGTTGGGTCTTATCCCATGCGTAGTTATAACGTGTCCCAAAAACTCAGTTTCCTGTTTCATAAATTCGCTTTTGTCGAGTTGGATTTTTAAATTTGCCTGTCGAAGCCGGGTTAAAATTTTTTGTAGATTGTCGAAATGTTCTTCTTTGCTTGTGCTGAATATGATTATGTCATCTAAATAAACATAACAACATTTGCCCACGAATTCCCTGAGAACGGAGTTCATCAGTCGCTGAAATGTCGCGGGGGCATTCTTCAGCCCAAATGGCATTCTAACGAATTCGTAGTGACCATTATTAGTGCTGAATGCGGTTTTCTTTATATCGGCCTCATCAACCTCAATTTGATGGAAACCCTTTGCTAAATCTAGCGTGGTAAAGTACATGGCCCTTCCCAATTTATCAAGTATACCATCGATGTGTGGCATGGGATATTTATCGTCGATCGTACAATTGTTTAGTTTCCGATAATCGATTACCAAACGCCATTTTGGCCTTCCCGTTGCATCCAGTTTTTTTGGAACAAGCCAAATGGGTGCGGAGTATGGCGAATCACTATGCCGGATTATACCTTGTCTTAACATATCATCTATTTGGTCAGTAACCCCTTGGCGATGTGCCTCAGGATACCTATAGGTTTTGGTATAGATTGGGACTTCATTCGTAGTATTTATACCATGCTTTATCTCATGGGTAAAAGTTAAATCGTCGCCTTCGTGATAGAAAGCCTTATCGAACCTTCGTATTATTTTTAAAAGTTCTTGTTTAGTCGACGTATCTAAATGATCACATCTTATTGAATCTTCCCCCAAGAAACCATCGTTTTGAAAAACCTGAATGTTATTTATTGGGAAAGGAATCGAATATTCCTTTTGTTCATATTCATTGAAGTAAATTGGAAGTTCGTTTCCCGTTTTCAGTTTCAAAACCTTATTTTTATAACTGATTTCAGATTCCAACTCTATTAAAATATCGTTGCCAATAATTCCATCATATTTCGTATGGAAATGTAACTCTAAAAATTCAATTTTGCCACCGGTATCAAATTCCAAAAATGAATCAATTCGGACTCTAGTATTACATTTAATGGTGTTTGTTAGCGTTCTAATGGAAATTGGTTTAATTTTGCTAGCATATATGGGATTACAAATACCAGTATTAATTATGCTTGTGGTAGCACCCGTGTCGATCAAAAATTTCATAGGCCTACCCCGCGATTGTATAATTATATAAGGTAAGGATCGGGTCCGTTGCTCGAGGCCCTCAAGAGAAAATTTTCCACCTCAAATTGAGCCTCCATTGTATTAACCCTATAATTGGTCGACGGATCTACCTCCATCGGTTCCGGTAAACTCCTATTATTTTGTTGATCAAATTTATTGTTAAAATTTCCATTAGTAAAATTAGTGTTATTTTGACGGTAATTATTGTTGAGAAAATTATTTCGATTATTATTATTGTTATTATACCTACTCCCATTATAATTGGGATTATTGGTACTATTATAATTTTTATAATTTCGATTGTTAGCAATATTAGCATTATTATTGTTATTATTATTATTATTAGTGCGATAACCCTTAGATTGTAAATTAATATTATTATTTTTTCTTTGTAAATTGTCTTTGAAGGGATTATAATTGGCATAATTCCCCTCGTATAAAATATCCAAGGCTTCCTCAATAGTAGCCGGATTTCGGCTAAATATAATTGATCTCATGGGTTCTGGCAATTTATCCTTAAAAATTTGTAGCCCCGAATGAATATTCGCGCGAATGTTAATTTGCGAATTTGGTTCGTCTTTAATTTTATTATTTAATCTTCGCAAGATACTTTTAATTTGGTTATAAAGATCAACACTAGTTGAAGCGAATGTAACTGATCGCAATTCATCGAACAATTGGAAAGAAGTTTTTTTGTCACCAAAATTATTTATTAAAATTGATTTTATTTCTGACCATAAAATAACATCATTATGGATATCCATAATTTCTCTCGCCTTACCAACTAATTTGCTTTTTAAATTTTTTAATAAAATAATTTGACTACATTGATTATAACTTAATATTAGAGGGATGATATTTTCCACTAATTCTATAAATACAAATAATTGGTTACTTGATCCATCATATGCGGGTAAGCGTTCGATGTACTTCAAGGGGTCTAAGTGAAGTTCTCTTGATTGGTGAGTTGATAATTTTGGCTCCGTCATGATGAATTTCCTTTTAATTTTTTCTTCCGTTTTGTTTGGTTTGCACAATAATTTTCCAAAAAATTTTCAATATAAAATTTCGTAAAATTGTCTTTATTATTTTACTTTATTGTTTTATTATAATATTTGGAATTTTCACTTTAATTGTTTCACTTTAAAACTTGTCTATTTACTGACAAAAATAATAAAAACAATTTTTGAACTTCGTAAAACTTTATTTTAGTTTCACTTTTATTTATTATTTTTTTAAATAATAAAATACTGGTTCACTTTTTTTTTTTTTTTTTTTTTTCAGAAAGCAAAATTTCTTTTTTTATAACACTTGAATATTTTTTTTTCTTATTTTTAAATAAAACTTTTTTAAATACTTTTTCCTAGACACTTATTATTCCATACGATTGGAATATCCTACCGACTGCGCCAGTTTTGTTCTTTTGGTTTTGTTGTGTGTGAAGGACAAAAATAAAAACACTTTTCGTTATATTTAAAAAATAAAAATACTGTTTATTAATATTTGGTTATAATGTTTAATAATAATTTCACTAATTTAATTTATTAGCTTAAATGAAATGTACCTTCCTCGTTGCTGGTCAAAAGTGAACTCTCCTATTTTATTTCACTTTTTCCTTTCTTAAAACTAATGTTTTATTTTTAAGTGACGTACATAATGTGTACTTACTTCATATTTCTTTTCTTTGTACACGTATGCATACGCGGTTGCATTATAATGTTATAATTTGCTAAAGTTGGTTCATTCACCCAACCAGACGCATTCGTCAGCAAATTTGATATTATAACAATTTATTTATTATATGATATTTATTTAGTAGCATATTACATATTTTAAATAATTATGATTTCTCATAATTGAAATCAGATATTATATTAAAATGTTATGAAAAATGTTAATATTAAAATGTTTATTAATTTCTCACGAACTAATAATGGATTGCAAGTTAGGATTATCTTGGCTATAGGGGCAATGAACTGGTTGGTGTAGTGTAGACGTAACAATATATTTCTTTTTATAAATATATCTATTAGATTTCATTCGTGTGAAAATTTATCATTTATATAAAGGGTAAATTTTTTAAAAGCTATAGGAAAGTTTTTCAAAAAAGAACATATAAAATTCAGAAAAATGCATGAAATCTTTATTTGAATCGATAGTACCCGGTCTATATAATTTAATGTTTGAAGATTATTTCATGCAAATGTTGACCTTGACTGCGCCGCAGCAAATGATCCATCCGCTTAGTCCAATTTTGGCATACTCTTTCCAACATTTCGGCAGGTATCTAACGAATAAATGCTTCAATGTTGTCTTCCAATGCGTCAATTGAAACGGGCTTATTGTCTGTATAGACATGAGCTTTAACATAGCCCCACAAAAAATAGTCTAAATGCGTTAAATCGCACGATCTAGGCGGCCAATTGACCGGTCCCGAACGTGAAATAAAATGTTCACCGAACTCGCTTCTCAATAAGTCCATTGTTGCGCGTGCTGTGCGTGGCATGTGGCACCGTCTTGTTGAAACCACATGTCATGCAAGTCAAGCTCTTGCATTTTGGGCAAAAAATAAGTTGGATATCATATCACGGTAGCGCTCACCACCACACAGTTACGTTACGATTCGCATCATCTTTGAAGAAGTACGGTACAATGATGCCACCAGCCCATAAACCGCACCAAACTGTGACTTTTTCTGGATGCATTTGTAGCTCTGTTGCAATGCTTCTGGCTGATATTCACTCCAAAATCGACCCTTTATTAGATCGATTAAAATATTAAAATTAACAAATTTACACCATAATTTTCCCGAATATATTACAATTTTACATATATGCGCTTTATGAATGATGAATGAACGATGACAAATGATTGTGTGATTTAGTCACTGTAAAAAAAAAATTAATATATATTATTATATATATATGAACGAACAATATTCATATATACAAAAAGATGATTTATATAATATTTCTTTTTTTAATGTTTGCGAACAAAACAAATTGAAAAGTTTTTATTTATATATTATTTTTTGTGTGAAATAGTATAGATAAATTCTTTATAGTATAATAATTTAAAAGATGTGTCAACTGTATATATTTTTCAATACGTTATGACATTTATAATATCTATGCATATATACATATATATATATATGGATAGAAAAAATACATTTATTATCACTCATAATACCTTATTTCTTTGTGTATTCACGCAAGCAAAAAACCTCAAATGTTATGTATGAGTTTATGCGTCTTTAGAGACAATATTTTCATATTTATAAAATGTTTACAATTCAAAGATTGAAATTATATTCATATATATATATATATATTAAAATAAATAATATATGTATGCGGTTATATCTATATATATATAGGTAAATACAATTTATAAAGTAAATGTTTTTATGAATTTGAATAGGATATTATAAGCATTTTCTTGGGATTTTCCATATATATATAAATTATATTCATTTCTCTAATGTTATTATTTATATATATATACATAATATTAATTCATATACAAGAACCGTACAAGAACCATATATCATTTTGTATAAATTCATATATAAGAACAAACATTTTCATTTTATAAAAAAAAAACGCGTTGTCTAAATAAAACAAGGACTATATATTTACATTTTAAACATCATAAATGAATATATATATGATAAAATGTTTATTATATAAATTAAAAAAAAAAAAGCACATCAACATCTAGAATGGAATCACAATTACACATCAAAAATTTCAAGTGAATAGATTACATCAAGAATGAGATATCTGTTATATATAATCCTTTGAATTTGTATGGGAGTGGATGGAGATCCGAAAATCTGTCAGAGAATGGAATTTTTTTTGAATTTGATAATCGAATATATAATTTTTATTAATAAAATTTAAAATTCCACATAACAGAAGATTTCTGAAATGATTGACATTTTCTCGTAATTAAAATGATATATTATCATATAAGTACTTTATGACTTTAGTAATACATAAAAAAGCTCTTTTCACATATTTCCAATTGGTATTTCCAAATATCGATTTCACGAAAAACAATTTTTCATATAATAAAATACCGCGGTGTTATACAAATCGATTAAACATTAATTATCGTTTGAAAAAATCCATATATTCTTTTGTATATATCATACAAAATTTTATATAGTTATATGATTTAAAAGGTATAAATAGAAAATATAATTTATGCGGATATACCGTGATTATTTTAACAAATTTGTGCTTTTCCGATATATGTAAAAAGATTATGACATCTAAAAAAAAAAAAAAACAACAATAAAATGACTATAATAATTTCATATATACATACATCAAAATAAAAGAATAACGCACTGAACAAAAAGAACAAAAATAATATTATATATAGAGAAAATATAGAACAAAACCTAGTATCGTATATATATTCGGACAATATAATCTGATTTAACAATAACTTATATATAATAAATTCGAAATAGAATTAATTTATTTAAATCAAAACACTATTATACATTGTATGTATTAATTAAAATATATATATAAAAGGATATAAGCAAGTTAAACTTTTCAAATAAATTCTTTTGCAAAATATTGAATTACCATATATATATGTTATACATTAGAATATTATATATAACATATATGCTAATGTTTTTCAATACCTATACTATATAAGTGTATATAATTAATTATATATACCATATATGAATTTTTTATATATAGTTTCAATCATAAATTAGTATTATACGATAGCAATAAAAAAAAAAAAACTATATTGTCACGCAATAAAACTTATTAAAATGTATACATAATTATTATTGTGAAACAATAATAACCTATAAGCCCGGTGACATGCATCGCAGTCTTATATATAGAAACTATACATACTCTAAACTATATATACATACTCTCATAATCCAAAAAGGATTTGAATATTTAATGTTTTATATATGAGTGTTGTATATTCGATAATAAACTGAATTTATATTAATAAATCTGAACGAATCTGTATTATATGGTGTTGATAAATTGTTTGAATAATTAAATATATATATATTTATTAACCAAATTATTAGCTACATATATATATAGACAGAGTTATTGTTTATATATAACATAATTTTTCAATTATATATTCATGATTGGTATATGTAAATAATTTATTTTCCGTCGATTTTCCTGATCAATTTATTATTATGCTTTCGTAGACCGTTTGTCCATAAGTTATAGCTAATTATAAATGTGTAATTTGGAATATCATATCGTATTGACAATATATATAAGGAAATTTTCCCAATGGAACCGTCCGTTCAGTACACATAATTTAATGAAAATGATTATGTAAAGAAAATCATGTAAGATGAATGAATCCATTTCCGACAATGAACTTTCCGGCGGCATTGTTAAATTGCAAATGAAATCTATATATATTTATGCGTATATTGTTGTAAAAAGGCATATATATTTTATATAAAAGAAATACACGTATATAGAAATTACTATTTGATGATTAATCACATTTTGGTAATAAAATGATTTTGCAAAATAAAAAAAAAAAAAAATAAATAAATTAATATTATATATGAATTTGGCGGTTGCATTATATACATATATATGTATTATATATATGTATAATAAAGCATATGCGATCGTTCTTCTATATATATATATATATATATATATATATGCACTATATATATATTCGTTTGATTGGTTTGATTAGCTTTCCTGACGTGTATGCATGTATTTTTTATATTAGGTTATCGAAAAAGTATTGATAATTTTTATAAATAGAGGTCATTATAATTGAATATTTCAATTAGTACTAATCTGATCAGGTAACACTAACATATGTTCGAAAGATGCAACGCAGGCACATGAACAAATTTGTGCAGTTTACGGTGAAGGAACTTTATCAAAATTAACAGCCTATAGATGGTTTGCTCGATTTCGTTCCGGTAATTTTGATGTCAAAGATGCACCTCGTTCTGGTTGACCAATCACTGAAAAAGTCGATGAAATCATATCAAAAATTTAAGAAAACCGACACGTAAGCAGTCATGATATCGCTAAAGAACTAAACATCCATCACCAAACAGTTTTAAACCATTTGACAAAGGCTGAATACAAGAAAAAGCTCGATGTTTGGGTACCACATGAATGCGAACACAAAACAATTTAATGAACCGAATTTCCATTTGCGAAACGCTGTTTAAAAGGAACGAAATCGAGTCATTTTTAAAGTGAATGATTACAGGTGATGATGAAATGGATCACATACGATAATAATGTACGAAAAAGATCGTGGTCCAAGAAGGGTGAAGCTCCTAAAACAGTAGCAAAACCTGGATTAACACCAAGAAAGGTAATGCTGTCTGTTTGGTGGGATTGTAAAGGAATCGTTCATTATGAATTACTAGCACCCGGTCAAACCATTGATTCCGATCTCTATATTGTCAACAATTAACAAGATTGAAGCACGAGATTAAAAAAAAATGTCCAGAATTATCAATCAATCGAAAGGGTGTGTTGTGTTCCATAATGACAACGCCAGACCACACACACATCTTTGATGACTCGGCAGAAACTGAGAGAGTTTGGCTGGAAAGTTTTAATGCATCCACCATATAGCCCGGACCTTGCACCTTCAGATTATCATTTGTTCCGGTCTCTGCAGAACTCCCTTAATGGTTTAAAATTAAATTCCGCAGAGGACTGCAAAATGCACTTGGATCAGTTTTTTCAGGCCCAGAAAACACAGAAGTTCTACAGTGATGGAATAATGTCTTTACCAGAAAAATGGCAAAGGGTCATCGATCAAAACGGCGCATATTTGGTTTAATAAAGTTCATTTGAAATATATAAAAAAAAATCGTTTGAATTTTGTAAAAAAAATTAACAATACTTTTTAGACAACCCAATATATATATATATATATCATTGTGCAGGTAAATTATTATTATTATTGATGGAATAAATCAATATTATATATATACTATGTTATATATAAATTGCATAATTTGCCATTTTACTACTGTGTTATATTATTTTTTATAAAAATATACCCACCCGCACATATTTATATATAACATATTTGGATATAATATTTGTATAATAGTATACATAAAATATTATAAAACCAAATCGTTAATTATAATTTGACATATTTGTTGTATAAAATATATTTGATTCAAAATTAACAATCGCTCTATATATAAATAAATAATATATGTATATTGTGGTTTTTTTTATTATTATATTCTATTGTTGTATATTTTTCATTTATATATCGTTCTTTATATATCACTAAATACAAAAGGATATATATTATATATATAGGTGTAATGTGTATGTATATTAATAATTAGTTATTGTATTAGATTACGATCTATCTATATATATATATATATACATAAAAATGAATATAATACACAAAATATTTAACAACCATCATTAATATTCTTCTATATATGATTGTGAATTTATTAATAATTAAAGTAAATCATTCAATATATATATATATACAATAATATAGTTCAATATTCCTATATTTTTCGCAATATAACATCATAAAATTTCGGAAAGTTAATTTATTGATATAATGTTTTGGTATATACATATAAATTTGTCATTAATGAATTTATTATAGACATATAGATATAAATATTGTAATCGCATTCATCGTCTCTATATACAGATATTAATGATGTTTGAATAGTTTATTATACATATACTATTATGTGAAAACGATTCGTTTATATATGTTGTTTAAGAAAGGTTATTGTAAGCTTTGTTTTTTTTTTATACAAATTGTTTGAATGAAATGACAAGTGAAATTTTAATCAAATAATTTTTTGACAGTTCATCATATTTATCATATATATATATATATATATTTTATTTGTTTCTCCTGAAATTTTGTACAAAATCCCTCCTTTTCCAACCTATAAAATAATGATACTTATTTTCCTTAGTAAGTTTCCCATGCCGAAGATTGCAAAAATTATATACCAACTCCTAAAAATCGAGGGTCGAGGATTACAAACCATTGATAATTATTCGCAGGATAATTATTTTAAATATAAAACCCTAAATTGAAAGGATATTATTATTATCAAAAAAATAAGTAAAACAAAAGATTTATACATGTATAAAAAAAAGTGTTAAACAAAAATGTACACCAATAAAATGAAAATTTAATATAAAATAATTTGTTATTGAGGTGAAAAAAAAAAACTATAGTTCCCATTACATATTTTCAATAATAAATATAAATTCATTTATTGTGTCCTTATAACTTTAATGCGGTTTTGTCTTTTTCAATTTTGAATAATACATCATATATAGATTTCTATATATATGTATCGTATTGATTGAATTGTACAATTAAAAAAATAATCTAATAGAATATAAATTGCTGATTTTTCATTGTGGGTGTTTTTTGTTTGATCTTTAAATTCTTAATGAAACTTAATGAAAAGAAATTAATTGCATTATAGTGTATTGTTATATATATAAAACATTTCAATGACAATATAATAGATCTATTCAAAAAAAAAAATAGTATGTATCTTATTAAAAGCGAATACAACAATATTGAAAATAAAGCTTTCTTTCAATTGAATCACTACTTTTTTTCAATTGCATATTTTATTGCAAAAAAATATACATTTTTTTATTCTTTTAAAACTATCAATTTCATTGACATAAAACATTTTATGTATGAATGAATGGACAATAGAAAAAAATTCATTCAGTATTATTCCATTCATTTATATACATTTTATACTTATTTTTAAAATAATATTTTATAAGGACATACAGATTTTTTTTTAAATATATATATACAATAAAAGGAAAAAAAAAACTCCTTCCATATTTAAATTGTTTTCATTTATCCGAAAATAGTTTTTTTTTATTTTGTAATATTTGTAAATTTCATTTGCTATTTCTATTTCAGTTCCAATTTCAAGGGGAACAGTATGGAAGGAACGAAATTACATACAACAACATGAAAGAAAACGGGGCTGTTAGGCCCCATTGTTGGATAGCCTCTATTATAAAATGGGGCTATAAAATTGTTAATATGCATTTTAATAAAAAATATCATCAACAAATTAATATAGCCACATGGTTATATATAATTTTTATTATATATTTATGCATATTACCAAAATATTGTATTGCCGATGAAAATGGTGCAGGCGATAATAACGATAATGAATTATTGAATGGCTATAGCTTGGGAACGGAAATAACAACAACCGAATTTGGTATAAACTTAATTGTTCAATTAAATATATAATTTTTTCTTTAAAAAATATATTTATTATATAGTAATTATCTTTGTTGAAAATCTAACAATTTTTTTTTTTATTTTCATTACCAAACAAAACCCAATGAAAATATATAGATTATTTAAGTCATGGATCGAAAAAATTTGGTGATAAATGTGAATCAACACAAGAATGTGGATTTCCACGAGCAACATGTGATTCGAAAAAGAAATCATGTCAATGTGTTGAAAATTATCCTGTTACAAATCATCTTGATAAATGTGGAAAAGGTAAGATTATTATAATTTATATTTTTTTGGTTGTTATACTACTGTGGTTACATCGATTTTTTTTTTTTGGTTAACCACAAAATAATATACCCTTAAACTATTTTCCATATATATATATAGATATAGATATTATTCTCTCTGGAAAAATATATATCTATAATTTTTTTGTTTTTAATTCTTTTTACCACATATGTAAAATTTGTAAAAAAAATAACAAACTTTCCTTAGGGTAGGTTTTAGAAAAATGTAGTACAAGCCATAAATGATTATATAACTTTATATATTAGGTTGTCTAAAAAGTATTGATAATTTCAACGATTTTTTTATATATTTCAAATGAACTTTATTAAACCAAATATGCGCCGTTTTGATCGATGACCCTTTGCCATTTTTCTGGTAAAGACATTATCCCATCACTGTAGAACTTCTGTGTTTTCTGGGCCAAAAAACTGATGAAAGTGCATTTTGCAGTCCTCTGCGGAATTTAATTTTAAACCATTAAGGGAGTTCTGCAGAGACCGAAACAAATGATAATCTGAAGGTGCAAGGTCCGGGCTATATGGTGGATGCATTAAAACTTCCCAGCCAAACTCTCTCAGTTTCTGCCGAGTCATCAAAGATGTGTGCGTGGTCTGGCATTGTCATGATGGAACACAACACCCTTTCGATTGATTAATTCCGGACGCTTTTTTTATAATCTCGTGCTTCAATCTTGTTAATTGTTGACAATATAGAGATCGGAATCAATGGTTTGACCGGGTGCTAGTAATTCATATAATGAACGATTCCTTTCCAATCCCACCAAACAGACAGCATTACCTTTCTTGGTGTTAATCCAGTTTTTGCTACTGTTTTAGGAGCTTCACCCTTCTTGGACCACGATCTTTTTCGTACATTATTATCGTATGTGATCCATTTTTCATCACCTGTAATCATTCGCTTTAAAAATGACTCGATTTGGTTCCTTTTAAACAGCGTTTCGCAAATGGAAATTCGGTTCATTAAATTGTTTGTGTTAATTCATGTGGTACACAACCCTTGTACCCAGCCAAATGGTTTAAAACTGTTTGGTGATGGATGTTTAGTTCTTTAGCGATATCATGACTGCTTACGTGTCGATTTTCTTCAATTTTTGTTATGATTTCATCGACTTTTTCAGTGATTGGTCAACCAGAACGAGGTGCATCTTTGACATCAAAATTACCGGAACGAAATCGAGCAAACCATCTATAGGCTGTTGATTTTGATAAAGTTCCTTCACCGTAAACTGCACAAATTTGTTCATGTGCCTGCGTTGCAACTTTCGAACATATGTTAGTGTTACCTGATCAGATTAGTACTACTTGAAATATTCAATTATAATAACATCTATTTATAAAAATTATCAATACTTTTTCGACAACCTAATATATATATGCTCCTTTATATTATTTTAAATTAAATTATGAATTCAACCAAAAAAAAAAAACAAAAAAATAAAGAAAAATGAAATGAAAAGAACATCGAGGTAAAGCTTATATATATTTTCATCATTAATTATATATACAAACATGTACAATAACTTATGTTTCACAAATTTTTGTATAATATACATTTTAATACGCTTTATTTAGTTTCGGAAAAACTGGAAAAATATAAATAAATATATTTTATTATACAATTTCTTTTATATACTTAAAATCAGTATGTGTATACTTTACATGTATATATAAATATTCAAAAAATGTATTCATAAAACGATATACAATAATTTTATATGATTATTTATATATATATATATAAATGTACACGTCTTTGACCTATGTAATTAATTTAGTAATATATATATACAATATACATATATATGTACTTATTCCGACTATATATATAAATATTTAATTTTATTTTTAAATATAACCATTGTATAATTAAATGTATTATATAATATATATTTTTTATAATGGGGTACCATATTTTTAAGTTTGTTGGATTAAATCGATTCATATATATATATATATATATATTCTCTCGTAAATTCGTTTTAATGCATAAAATATTACTTTAAAACCACATCTGCACCAATATTTAAAAATTAATCTTTCATCAATTTAATATATATATTTACTGATTACTCTATATATAACTTATGTTCTATATATAGAAAAATGAAAATTTTTTCATACAAACTATACATTCAATCATCATATGTATATATATGGTAGAAAAATGTTCAATCGTATCTTAATCTTGACTTATAATCAAGCAATATAGTGGTAATTCTATTTTTGTTGAATTAAATGTAAAAACTATTGAATGATATTTAGACTTTAGCTTTAAAAATTTAACTGTTAGCCTTTACAGGAATTCATTTACGTCTCCGCACGCAAATCCAATTTAAAACCAATTTAAGGACATTATCCACTTCATTTCATTATAAGTTATTCCACGCAGCAATATTCATTTATTTCAGTACATTGTATAATAAAAGACCATATAGATAGATAGATATTGTTACAAATTATGTTAATGCTTTATTAAAAAAAAGTTTGTACATATAATAAAACGAAAAAAAAAATATTATACTCTATATCTGTTTTTTTACTTATACAGAATTTATAGACCATTTTATATAATAAAAACTAAATAATTAAATAACATAGATAGGTAAATAATGTTAACCAATGACTAAAGAAGTACAATGAACGCCAATGCTTAATGGCATTTGCAAATGAATAACCTTCTTCCTGAGTGCTCAGTGAAGCTTCAAACATTACCCCTAAATAGGCCAAATTTAAAATCGTGATAATACTAAAAAAACCATTTACTAATATCACATATCGATTATAGCGTTTGTAATCATGGGTGCATGCATGATTCGTATTACATGATTTTGCCGAAATGCATGCATTGAATATTTTCGCCAATTTATCACGTAATTTATATTCTACGTATGTGAATATACCTAAAGATAATAATATTAAACCTAATTGTAAATTTAGTCCATGTAATAATGCCGATACAAAATATGTTGATAGAATGGCTATAAAAATGCTATTGTATTGCTTTTTGGCATTACGAAATATATAGGTTTTTAAGAAATTATGCATTGAAATATTCCAAACGATAACAACTTGTACCAATGATCGTGGCCATTCGATGAACCACGGTTTCGTTAGAAAATATTTCAAATTAATCGAAACATTTTCACGACTACAGTTTTTATCTATTATATTTTTATTACTCATTAAGCTAACGACCATTACATCATTAAGATGTTTTTGTTTTTTATGTTTTTGTTTTCGTTGATGCTTTGGATTTTGTTGCTTTGGATTTTGTTGCTTTGGATTTTGTGGTTTTGGATTTTGGTTATGTTTTGGTTTTTGATGATTTTGATGTTGTTGGTTGTTAAATGTAAATGTATAACCCGATGTGATTATTAATGATTGTGATAAAAATGTTATAAAATAATGACTACAACGAAATGATAATGCATCACGATAGGTAATGGTTATTTTAAATGCATTATCGGTTATGAATAATGAAAAGATACAATTTGATGCTATCAAAAAAATGATTGATATCAGAAGATTACCAATGATTGCTAAATACCAATGAACATTCCATTTTGATGGTTTTCGATAAATTTGTAAATATTCATTATATGTAATCCATGGTCCCAATAACACATTACCGGGAAACAATAAATATCCCATGTATTCGATAAAATTTAATTCTTTCATTTTAAATGAACCTGTTGTTGTTGTTGTTGTTGTTGTTGTTGTTGTTATTGTTGGTGTTGGTGTCGTCTTTTTTATTTCCGATATATCAGTATCATACCCTATTGATATCAATTTCATTATCATAATCATTTGGGTGCCACGTATTTGATGCCATAATTTTAAATCATTTTGTAATAGTTCACCAATGATCAGTACAATTATACAAAGTATTGCTATTGTATGTCCACCGAGTTTCAGTGAACCAATACAATCAATATTTCGTCGTAATTTCAAATAGCATATACTTTTATAAATGAGAAAATATATTATTGAAAATCCGATAAAATAAAAATATCCAATATTTAACGATATGCACAATATAAATGAACCACAAATTGATGATATCAAATGTAAATATAATAATTTTTCAACATGTAGTATTTGGGTTGATATTCGATAAATTAAATTCCACGTTATTAATGGTACAATATAATTGATAATTTGTATAATTGTTGGTCGAATACACGACTCCAATACATCGGACCAATTGACAATATTTGTTGGATCTTCGTAATCATATTGTACACCGCCATAATCACCACTATCATCATCATCATCATCATCAATATCATAATAATAATTCGTATCATCCACATTATCCTCATAGTAATAATCGTCCATTATTGTTATTATATATTTATCCAAAAAATATTTATATTATACGTTTATGATTTGGTATATCTGAAAAAATATAATTTTTTTTGATTTGGAATTAATTATGGAATTTTAATATATACAAATTTATATATGTGATACTAAAACTATACATCCTTAAGGTACCATTTCAGTCTCGTCTTATAAGCCTCGGCTTCGTCTTTTTTTTTATTTAAAAGACACAGAAAAAGACACACCATTTTCAGTCCATTCTTATAAGCCGCGTCTTAAAAGTGTGTTTGTGTTTGATAGTGTTTATCTTTATTTTTATATATTATATGAATTTTCACAAAAATGCCCGCCTAAGCCTCGGCTGCGTCTTAAAAAGACACAGACAATCCTATAGTCACGGCTTGTAAGACTCTCTGAACAAATAATCGAATTTTATTGATTGATTTATAAAAAAGACGAAGCCGGAGGCTTATAAGACGACACTGAAAATGTACCTTTACATTCAATATAATTGCTAAATTTTCAAACGAAAAAAGCATTACTGAAAAATTTAAATTTTTACCATAAACCATAAAAGTTTTGAACCAAAAAAAAAACAACAAATTGTGTGAATATACTGACTTGACTGAAGATTTTTCGAGAAAAACAAGTTAACATATATCCTTTTTAATAATTTTTTTTTAATTTTTTTACCCCATTACAATTATTTCCATATAATTATTATGTATACTTACATTTTATATATACATATCTTATACATATAAATTTCTTTTATCTTTTATTTTTGTTTAATCCGCAGACAGTATATATATGAAGTCACATATATATATATATATATATGTGTTATTATAAATATACTATTTTAATATAGTATAAAATCACAGTCATTATTTATTTTTGTTGTTGTAGTTGTTGTTTTTTTTTTATAAAATTATCACTTATTTTTCAATATTCAATAATAAAAATTCAACGAAATTTGTCTTTTAACACACAAACAAAATAAACGGTTTACGTAGAAAAATATATAATACATAATACTATTCAAAATATGTTTTTTATAAAAGCTTTTTTATGTACATTAAAATATTTAATTGAATATTTTTTAGCAAAATATTACAAATTAACAATATACTTTTATTTTAATTTTCTTAACAAAAGCAAAAAAAATAAAATGGAATAATCACAAACTTTGTTGTTCATTTCACAAACATTTCTGTTTTCTCTATTTTTCTATAATATGTTAGTATAGTGTTATTATTATTATTATTATTATAACTATATATATATTATAATATAATAAATAAATGTATAATACCAACAAATGGCTGTATTTTGTGTATGTATTATATATAGTATTTGCGGATATCATCGGATGGAGAATTCAGAGAAAATTCCTTATACACCAACTACCAAACCAAGCAGTATCGTTGTATTTATTGTATATATACTATATAATTTTAATACCGGCATCATATAAATATAATATAAATTTTGTTTGAGACGAGATGACGAGATGCTGCGTTCTCAAATTGAAGATATCAAAAGAATTTTTTTTATTCTTATTCATATACAAATGCGCATACATTCATATATATATATATATATTAAATGTGAATGAATGAGTATACAAAAAAAAAAAATACCAAAAACAGAAGAATCTCCATTCATTCATTCACACATATAACTATATACTTTGTTTGCTATATCGAATATGCGATGATGCTGTAAAATTTACCTTTCCATCATATACAATAATTTTTCTTTATATTTACACATGTATCCTGAAATGTTTTATATACATATACAAAATATAAACACACATTTTTTGGTACGATATATTTTATAATAAAACCAAATACAAACTAAAATGTGTATAATGCACATAATAATAAAGAGCAAAAAATAATGTTAGAGGTGGTAAATAAATAAATAATTAAAAAAAAAATCCCTTATGCATACGTTGATTGCATTAATTAATTATTAAAGTATCTAAAACAAAAAAAAAAATACCACATCATAATCATATATATAGAATATATGTATATATATATATTTAATTTTATCTAAAAAATTAAAATAAACATTTCCCAAATAAATTTAATTAAAATATGGTGCGGTTTATCGTTTTACGTGCTGCATATACAATATATAAAATTTTATAAAATATATATAAGAATATTATAAACGATCAGCAAAAAAAACCCTTTTAGTGGTAATTTATTATATAGGTAACAGTCTAACATAGAACATAGAACCAGTAGGATTATTATATGATAAATTCCCATATGACACTGTTTTTTTTTTTTTGTTTAATTCAAACCTGTATAACCCTATCAATATATGATAGAATGTACTTTTATCAGAAAAATGTGTGATCTAACTGTGACATTTTAAGCCATATAAACAAAAAGCTGCATCGAAAATATTGTATATATAGAAGATAAAATAATTAACTGATCACTAATATAGAAATGTTCATATATTAATTGAAATATGGAAAAGGTGAAAGAATGTGTAATAGAATCATTCAATCAATCTAGACTCCATATTATAGAATCACCCGATGCATCTATGATTGGGAGGATTAATTAAGAGCATCCATTATTATATCTGTCCATATAACAATATTTTATGTTAAAATACATTAAAAAATTTTATATAAATATAAAATATAAAATGTACATACACGTATATAATTAAAAATAACCAAATATTTTATGAAAGATTGCAAATTTTAACGCAATATATTCAGAAATTTTAATTTATTATTATTATTATTATATTAATAAAGTTTTTCACCTAACAATTTTATATAAAATATACGTTTTGTGGGTGTAAAAATTCGTATTAAAACAATAGAATAAAAAATATTATTGTGTATATAATCTTCTATATGCATATATACTACATAATTGTATACATATGTGTATAATAAAAATTTATAAAATCAGATATAAATTATAATCAGAAACATTATATATATATATATTCATAAAGGGTGATTTTTTAGCTATTATCTTTTTGACAACACTGGTTTAAACAGCTGACGCACGTTTCGTGTTCGTTGTTTCACTGTCAAACATCTTCAGTTTGGTCTATAATTTAACCATGAATCGTCTTACAAACAACGAACAACGCTTGCAAATTATTGAATTTTATTATCAAAATGCGTGCTCTGTTAAGAATTGCGTTTATCGCGACGAAATTGTGTTCATCTACGAAGCTCATTGGCTCAATGGGTACGTAAATAAGCAGAATTGTCGATTTTGGAGTGAATATTGTGCAAGAATATTGTGCCAGAAGCATTGTGCAAGAGCTACAAATGCATCCAGAAAAATTCACAGTTTAGTGCGGTTTATCGGTTTATCATTGGACCGTACTTCTTCAAAGATGATGCGAATCGTAACGTAACTGAATGCTGAGCGCTACCGTGAGATGATATCCATTTTATTTTTTGCCTAAAATGCAAGAGCTTGACTTGCATGACATGTGGTTTCAACAAGACGGTGCCACATGCCACGCACAGCACGCGCAACAATGGACTTATTGGGACCGGTCAATTGATCGCCTAGATCGTGCAATTTAACGCCTTTAGACTATTTTTTGTGGGGCTATGTTAAAGCTCATGTCTATATACAGACAAGCCCGCTTCAATTGACGCATTGGAAGACAACATTGAAGCATATATTCGTGAGATACCGACCGAAATGTTGGAAAGAGTATGCCAAAATTGTACTAATGGACGGATGGACCATTTGAGGCGCAGTCAAGGTCAACATTTACATGAAATAATCTTCAAACATTAAATTATATGGACCGTACTATTGATTCCAATAAAGTTTTCATGCATTTTTCTGAATTTTATGTGTTTTTTTTTGAAAAACTTTCCTATAGCTTTTTAAAAAATCACCCTTTATATGCATCTGACCACAACACATATAATATATATTCATATATATATATATATATATATATAACTTCCTTTTGGGAATTTATTCAAAATATTATATATACAAAATATTTAATATAGCTTAATGTTGTTTTGCAATTTTGGTATTAAACTGTATATATCCATATATTATAGTTTAACGAGTTTAACAACAAAAAATAATGTTTTATTTTATATTTTCAAATCACAATACAATATACAAAGTTAAAATTGGCATTGATAATATATATATATATATATATATTTCTCCTCTATATGATAAAATACAAATACAAAATTATGTATAGACTTTATCAAACTTTTTATATACCTATATGTAAATATATATATATATATAGATATATATTATTAAAACATTTCATCTCTCAATTTATTCCATATGCATGCATATGTATATAATATATAAACAATCAAACAAAACAATACCACAAAAACCAATTTACAAGTTTTCAGCCGGCATTTGTAAAATCAAAATATAATAAATAAATACGTATATATAAATATATAATGAATTAATATGTGTAATATTTGTTTGGTCCATCCATATATTTACTACATATTTATTCTCTCAAAATATATATACACTAAAATGCAGCATCATTATCAAATGAATATGGTATATTACCATTTATCAATATATACATATGTGGTTTATGGTTTTGCAGACATAAAGACAAAAATACCTGCTATATATACATAAGGATAAAATATATTAACATTATATTTGTTTTTTCTTTATGTTTTCTAATATTGAATTATGGTTATAGATTGAATTAACCACACAGAAATGTTACAACTGATTTTTTAATATATAATTACATCTGTTCTGACGTTTTTATTGTTCTTATAAACCACCCTTGAGGTTGATGAGTTCACACAATGTTTTGTCATGCCCCGCAGTTATTCTTATGGCTTTTATCAAACTCGCAGGTTATTGTCTTCCTTTCTAAATGCTTTGTTTTAGTTTGAATTTTATGCGAACTCATCACACGTTTCTGCCATCCAGGAATGGTGTGCATTTTGCCCTTTAAAAGTTTTTAACGTGTCCTATGCGGTTTCTACTATGCCACCATAGTTTCAATGTTTTACTTCCGTAAATGTAAAAAAAAGCATTATTTTTTGTATTAAAATATTATTATACATAGAAGCAAATAAACAGAATAAAATAAATGTATGTATATATAATTTAATGAAATAAATAAGTATATTATTTTGATTATAAATTCAACATAATATATAATAATAAAAATATACTAATTAAAAAAAAAAAAACATTTCTATTTATATAATTATAATTAACTTATATAAAATATTTTTATTTTATATATAATGTGAAGCTGCCGCTATTAATGATAGTTGCTTTTTCAATGAGCAATGTGAAGCATTTAGTTTTCAAACTGAATGTCGTGATGGAAAATGTATATGTCGTTATGAAATGTCACCAATTATAAATAATGATGGTATCATAGAATGTAAAGGTGAGTATCTATCTATATATATATATATATATATTTATTTTCATTCATTATTATCTTATTAGAGGTATAAAAAAGAAAACAAAAAAAAATATTATGTTGTTTAATTATAATTTAATAAATATGTATATATAGTTATCTATATAGCTGCGTAAAGTATCATATAAATTAAAATGCATATATACATTTATAATATTAACATTTATTTCATTAACACATATATTTATATGTAATTAATTAAGAATTGAGGGTTTTTTTTTTCTGGTTTTGTAATTAATTATGATATAATTATGTATATTTTTCATTTTTCTTTAAAACACCCTTTTAGTTGATATACATATAAAAAATTTTTTCTCCTATAATTTCTTATATTTCACTTCGTCTTTGCTATATGTATTTAAAAAAGTTAGATCCAACGAAATCATATCGTATAAGATAAGGTCACATACATAATTTTCATATTGCGATTTTCCTCAAAAAATTGAACTTGATTGTTTTATGTTTGATTTTATGCTTTTAAATAACATTAAATAACATTTCCAATAACATTTTAAAATATATATATATAGGAAAACAAGATTCTAGAGAACCAGAACGATATGTTGATCCGGCAATGATTATGATCCTAGTAGCGATGGCACTTATGTTCATTATCATTTGTGTGGTATTACGACTATTTAGCAAGTGAGTACACATATTTTTTTTTTTTATATATATATTTAACATTCTATGGAAAAATAATTCATATATAGAAATAAATAAAAAAAAAACAAATTTTTATTCGATTTTTTATAACTTTATAAAAATATAAAAAAATATTACATTATATTTTTTTTCCTTCTGTTTACAATTAAATATATTTATGTTTTTCAAAAAAAAAAAAAAAAAAATGCATATGAGAATTAAAACTAAATTATAAATTAATCAATATCAAATTATCCATATTAAAAATCATATTTAAGTATAATGAAAAGTATACATTAGATTTATATAATCAGTACCAAAAATATATTGTTATTTTATTTAACTTTTATTATTATTATTATTCTGAGATATTCTTATAACTTTGTTCGGCTATCCCCGTTAAATGTGTGGCTGTTGCTGTACCAGTTTTTTCAACTAATTTTCGTAGAAATCCATCGGGACGCTTTAATAATGCATACGGTTGATCGTACTCAACAACACGTCCGGCATCCATTACCAAAACCTTATCACTGTCCATGACCGTATGCAATCGATGTGCAATTGTTAACACTGTACAATCGGCAAATTTTGTACGTATTGTTGATTGAATAAATTTATCCGTTTCGGCGTCAACATTTGCCGTAGCCTCATCTAATATTAAAATTTTATTATTTCGTAATATGGCACGTGCCAAACATACCAATTGTCGTTGACCCATACTAAAATTAGAACCACCATCGGACATCCGACAATCTAAACCACCCGGCAGTAGACCAACAACTTGTTTCAATTCAACCTGTAATTATGTGTGCGATAATAATAATAATATATTTTGAATTATTAGTTATATAATTAATAATAAAAAAATTATGTTTATTCTGCAATTTACCTGTGCCAATGCATTCCATATTTCATCATCGGTTTTCTCTTCAAATGGATCTAAATTATTTCTCATATTACCCGAAAATAATATTGGATCTTGTGGAATTATAGAGATTTTACTACGTAAATCATGTAAACCCAATTGATTTGTATCAACACCATCAATTATAATGCTACCATCATTACAGGCCAAACGGAATAATGCCTGCATAATTGATGATTTACCAGCACCGGTTCGTCCAACAATACCAATTTTTTCTTTTGGATTTATCATCAATGATAAATTATTTAAAACTTTTTCACTATTTTCCGAATAACGTAATGATAAATTATTAAATTTAATTGAACCCTTTTGTGGCCAATCGACCGGTGGCCGATGTTCCAGCAACGATTCTAATGGTGGCTCAGATTTCAATTCTGTATATTCAATGACCCGTTCAACGGATGTCATTTGATTTTCCAATTCAGCCGTTTGTCGCATACCCCATTGACACATTATTATTAAATTAAATATTTGTGTTATTGCTAAACCAACATTACCACCCAATGTTTCTGTGTAATATTTTTTAGTATAATGATAATAATAATATTAATAGTAATAATAATAATAATAATATTTTATATAAATAGATTCATTGAAATGATGAACATATACGAACATTTTGTAACTAACTATAAATATTAATATAAATATGGTTTATTTTAGTTTTATATAAGTTTTATTGATCTCAAAAAAAAAAAAAAAGCAAACGAAAATATATTTTTTGTCGGATACAGACACCTTCTTGGGTAATAAAGAACTGTGACTTTGATGTTATATAGTCGCAATATAAAAAACACTAATAAAACTCTGGGGTCGTGAATTCGAATCATATACTGTAGATATTTCGGTTGTACGACTAATAACCGACCCCGTAAAAAATGTGTGATACCAATATGCACATTTTTTTTATATAATATTAAGTTCAAAGAGGTATAATAAAAAATGTATCCATAATTTATATACAAATCCATTTATAATATTTTTTTATATTCTACTTTTTTCATAATAAAATAATATTTACGATTATGTTTTCTGAATAATTTCCCAAAAGTATATATATCAATTGTTTTATTTTCTGTATATATGGATGCATCGAATTTATATATAAATTAAACGTATATACATACTGTATTATTATAATCAGACACATATGTGAATTGATCGTCGATAAATCCCTTAGAATAATAATAATAATAATAGAATAATATACATATATTTGCATCAAATTTTAGGAAATAAAACAAAATTATCGTGTTTACTGCTTATACATACAATGAATTGTAACATAATTATGTAAAAATACAAGTATTAAAATATGTAATAAATGTTTATGTTTATATTTAATATATAGTTAATAAATAATGATTTATGGCATCATGATGTCCTTTAAAATATATATATTCACATAAAAATTGTATATGATAATAAAATATACTTTACATCTTCATGACTACAAAGTTTTGTTTAACAAATAAAATTGGATTTTCAAAGGTGGTTTAAACTGAAAAAAATACTGTTGAAGAAAGATCAATGGACACGTAAACAATGGATAATTTAATCTGAATATAATATTCAATGTGTAAAATGTGTAACATACAAACTATAAATTATTCCTATTCCAAAATAAATCCTTGTATTATTCCATTATACAAAATTGGCATATATACGAAATGGATTTTCTTAATATGAATATAATACATATATATATATTAAAATAAATGCTATTAAATGCACTATAATATATTACATATTTTAAAATTACTATCATTCATTCTATATTGTATTACATATATAAAAAAATAAATATTTATGTATATACATACCATTGCCCAACAATAAAAAGCTCAATATTACAGTTGCCATATATAATACACAAACCAATTCTAACCATAATGCAAAGGCCCTTGTAGCTGCCAAAAATAAATACCATGCACTTGTATTTAAATCTTGATGTGCATCAAATTCATTTGATAATACTTGTTCAGCCTTAAATGCACGTACTGTTGACAATCCTTGTAATGTTGCATTTGCATGACTAAATACAGGGCTTCGTGCTATAATATAATGAAAAAAAATAATATATATAAATTTTAAATATTTTCTGTAATATTTATAATATATATAATTAATAATAATAATAATTATTATTATTTTAAATATAAAAATTCATAACGTTTAAACATGTAATTATACAAACGAAGTTTTACATAACAATAATAATAATATTTAATTTAACTATAATATATATGTTTGTATAAATATATATATATATATTCTATACTTACTTAATGCTTCGACACGTTTAATACATCTTGCCGTATTCACATATACATGTCGTAATCCATAAAATAATAAGGACATTATAAATGTAGGAACTAAAAGCCAATAATTTACGATGGATACCAATGTGATGATTGCAAATAATTCAAGGAAAAACTGTAAAATATAATATAAAAATAAATTATTATATAATATATTGTTTGCGTTATAATAATCGAATAAAATTTATAATTTGCCTTAATCTCAATTTAAGTTCGGTTTTGTCTGACATTAAATAATGGATCAGATACATTAAGGAAACCTATATATACATTAGATATTATGAAAATTGTTTTATTATAAAAGAATTGGCAGTGCCATAATCAATTGATTTAACAAAAAAAAAACAATATAAATTAGATAATTCTTAAATTGTTTTTAAATGTTTTATGAGAATTTTTACATAATATATATAGTTACTTTAAAACTCTTTATAAACCTTATTTAGTTGAAATCAATGAAAATGTTTAGTATAATACTATTTTACTATAAACAACAACTTTTATTAAAAATTCAAATATCATATTTAGGTTTTTTTGTTTTAGTTTAAATGTTATTATTATTATTATTATTATTATTAGAAAATTTACCATTGACATTGAAACTATACAATATACTAAAATAGAGAAATTTATTTGCTATTTTCCATATCAATCATTCATTATATTGTATTATATTGTATTATATCCATGCTATTTCTATTTAAACATAAAAAAACTATATAATTCAAATCCTAAACTAAACAATTTTCCACATAAACATCCTCGTATTATTTGAATAGCAAACATTATCATTTATTCTATATTTAAATATATATGCAACTATATATTTACTACAATACTATTATTTATAAAATGTGTATCTTTATTATTTAGATAGACAAACCTAATTTACTATTATGTCGACATTATTATTGACTTAAAATGACTGTAATATATACTATATTATATATAAACTTTAGTCCTTTTTAGTATTATATACAATTTATTTATATTATAAATTTGTCTATTATAAAACCCAAAGTGTATATTTATTATTATGTATATTATATAAAGAATAATACAAATTCACGTTATAATTTCTTTATTTTTATTTTGAGGGTAAAAAAAAAATAAATGTGAATGCGTCAATGTGGCGGCATTAATCAAATATGTATGACATAAATAAAAAAATATATAAAAAATAATACTATTATTTAGTATCATCATCATTATATAAGATTTTTTGCATATGGATGATGTACTTACTCTAAATATTTTTTCATATTCACATTCATATACAGATTGTGCCAAAAAAAATTACAAAAAAAAAAGTTAAATAATTGCCAGTTCATTCAGAAAATATAATGATTGTTTTATTCAACATTATATATTGACATATTGTAAATTGTATATGGTATATGAAGAAGTATATAATTAAAAGCATATTTATAATGAAATTAAACCTAAAATTCGTATATTGGTATATAGAGTAAAAATGGTAAAATGTTTTAATAATATATATGTATATACGTCGATTCACAATTCATTGAAAAAAAAAAACATAATTTTTGGTGTGTTTGCTACCAAAAAATAACCTTTAACTTCTATACAAATATATACAGATATAGAGTTTGTACACTGTTTTTTTTTACAAAATTCAAACGATTTTTTTATATATTTCAAATGAACTTTATTAAACCAAATATGCGCCGCCGTTTTGATCGATGACCCTTTGCCATTTTTCTGGTAAAGACATTATCCCATCACTGTAGAACTTCTGTGTTTTCTGGGCCTGAAAAAACTGATCCAAGTGCATTTTGCAGTCCTCTGCGGAATTTAATTTTAAACCATTAAGGGAGTTCTGCAGAGACCGGAACAAATGATAATCTGAAGGTGCAAGGTCCGGGCTATATGGTGGATGCATTAAAACTTCCCAGCCAAACTCTCTCAGTTTCGGCCGAGTCATCAAAGATGTGTGTGGTCTGGCGTTGTCATGATGGAACACAACAACACCCTTTCGATTGATTAATTCTGGACGTTTTTTTTTAATCTCGTGCTTCAATCTTGTTAATTGTTGACAAGCATTACCTTTCTTGGTGTTAATCCAGGTTTTGCTACTGTTTTAGGAGCTTCACCCTTCTTGGACCACGATCTTTTTCGTACATTATTATCGTATGTGATCCATTTTTCATCACCTGTAATCATTCGCTTTAAAATTAGACTCGATTTCGTTCCTTTTAAACAGCGTTTCACAAATGGAAATTCGGTTCATTAAATTGTTTTGTGTTAATTCGCATGTGGTACCCAAACATCGAGCTTTTTCTTGTATCCAGCCTTTGTCAAATGGTTTAAAACTGTTTGGTGATGGATGTTTAGTTCTTTAGCGATATCATGATCTACACGTTTTATCTTCGATGGTTTTGTTTGATATACATATATATATATATATAGACTATATAGAGACAACCTTTATTGCATATAAATAAACCATTCAAATATGCAATAAGGAAGCCAATTCTTGTCAATATCGATTCAAATCAATTTTTTTTGATAATTTATATTTCGATCAAGGATAAAAATAAAGGGGATTTTTCGACCCCATACAAAAAAATATAAAGTATTTTCTAAAACAAATATATATATATATATACTTCAGGATTTAAAACATAATAAGTAATTTTATATGATATATAACAAAGATGCCAATTATTCGCTCTTGTAATACGTTGTTGTATACATGATTTAACAATTCGCATTTATATGAATGAATATTTTTGTATATAGCCACTTTGTATACCATTCAAAAACAATATATTATATAATTGTATAAAAAATAATTTTAGTTTTTGTATTAAAATAATAAACTTATTTGAATGTAATTGTTTCATATTCAAGTAACAAAACGAAAAAGCATTTTTTTATACTCGTATTGTACTCATATTTGTTATATATAAACACATAACACATTTACAAATAGAAGTTTTACATTGTCGAATAATAAATAAGTGGTATAGTAAAAATATGAATTGTATTCAATTTCAAGTATATATAATAATTGCATTTGTTAAAATGCATATATACGATTAAGATGAAATTTCACTGCAGTACGTGAGATATTTATATATACTTACAATGTAAAAAAACCTCAAATATTCTGGAGACAAACGCACATGAAGGACACATAATCGCAAACATCGAAAATGGAATAAAAGCACTCATCCATTAGGTAGATCTATTGGAAAAGAACTGCATAAGAATGGAACAGACAACAGGGAACTCGAAAAACGGAGTAGTTCATAAGGCGAACGCTGTCAAACGGTTTTAAATTTCTCATAACAATTGCGACTTATATGATAAAGTTATGTATTAATTGTTAAAATATACATATTTCTCATAATTAAAACACTGCAATTTTGAATTCGTTTTGGATTCGTGGAACATAAAAACAATATACATGTAAATAACTTTCAATTCATTTATATAAATTCATTTTTATATCATAAAATATGAATTAAATTATGTCTAAATCGTATATATACACACAACACAGTTAAAATATATCCCGTCGTAATTTCTATAATTACCAACAGTGAGACAAAAACTTTATATTATATAAAAACCCATGAGTTATATTGTTTATTATATCATTTATGTTATATGGTTATTATATATATTTCCTTCATAAATTTTCTTGTATATTTTTATTATACATTTTGTGTCTTTGTGATAAATATAGTCTGACTATATAAAGAATTTATACATTATGTATTTTTAATCCATATATAATAAATTACTTATTGTTATAGACATTGTTTGTATATGAAAAAAAAAAAAAACATGTATCTATAGAAAACACTTAAAAAAATCAATATCTTTAAAGTAATTATATATGAATATTTACTATTTTATATATACATTCACATATTTTTATTGCCGCACTATACTCATTCTTATATAAGTATATACGATACAATTTATTGACATAACAACAAACAATATATTATGATATATTTATAGTATATAGTACCTATATTTATAATGATACTTATTTTCTATATGTATATAAATTCAGATAATAAATATATGCATTAGTTTGTTAAATCAATTGGTCTCTGTTTATATATACAGTATTTTAGTATATTGATACAGATATATACCTAACGAACCAATTTTGATGCAAGTATAATAATTTTTTTTATCGAATGAAATGCAATTGAAGAACTTGTACGATTTGGAAAATATCTCATTTTTAAAATTCGTAAACTCTGTTCTTATAAAATGTTTCATCATCACTGACCATAAACGTTTCTTCACCATGTCTTACACTATTCTAGATAACTAGAACAACGGGTTACGAATTATATAAACAAACCTCTTTATAAGATTTAATCTATTAAGAACAAAATTTCTTATATTTGCCGATATAAAAAATAAAGGCAAAACAATTTTCAATATACTTTTCACAACAATCGCATTTTTAGCTGCTCGAATGTAGTATAAACTTAACGGGGTTTAATGGGTATATGTACATTGCAGAAATTCCATAATGTATTGTATAGAAAACATTTTCTAATTCATTTTTTTTCTGTATCGTAATTTAGACAGAAATATGTTTTGGTTTATACCATACAAAATAAATCGATGCGGACATTACATTGTTCGTATAATATTACAAAAAATATTTCAAAAATAAAACAACACACTTACCAATAAACAATCCATCAGTGCAACCGGTAATGTTGTATCAATACTACCGATATCTTTTGAAAAACGATTTAAAATCCGTCCTGATGGATTTGTATTGAAAAAAAACATTGATGCTCGTGTAATACCACGAAATAATTTATCATGTAAATGACGTGATGCTCTCAAACACATTTGGAAAAATGCAAATGAACGTTGAAATACCAAATATAATACAATTAACATTGATATTGAATATGTTATAATGTACGTATGACGATTATCCAAAATTTCCTCTTCATTCGACAAAGATTCCATTATTTCAACGGTTCGTTGACTAAGATCATTCGATAGCGTCTGTTCCGTCTCCGTTACATTACCATTTAACTTGTCCATCATCATCATCATCATTGTATTATCATCATTGATTATATTATTTGTAACAACATTCTTTAAACTATCCTCCCAATTTACCCTATATCAATTGAAATAAAAAAAAAAACCCAATTAATCAATTGAAAAAATTAACAATAACATAAATAATATTATATAAAATAAAATTACCATTTTGAAACAAACCAATCAACACTACTAATTGTTGATTGTGCGGCTATAAATAATGTTGCTACCAAAAATAAAAATATTCTACTTTGTACTGATTTGAAATACGCTTTATATACACGAAAACCAACTGAACCAATGATAGCCGATTCTTTATTATCCGATTGAGATTCAACAGTCATTTCTTTTACAATTTTTTTTATATCCTATTTTTATATATAATGAAATGTTTTAAGAAAAATTAGATTTATATTAATTTCGATATGCATTCGATATATTTGAAAATAATAATAAATTACAATTGGCGGTGGTACAATATTTTCGGCTTCCTTATTTTCTTCCTCGATACCCAACCATAATAGAGAATAATTTCCAGTTTTTTTCAATTCTGAATATGATCCCTGAGCTTCAATTCTACCGCAATTCATTAAAATTGCATGTTCAACATCTTTTAGATATTGTAATTGATGCGTTACCAATATACAAATTTCATTCTATTGCAAAACGAATAAATTAATAAGAAGATAAATTAATTAATTTAAAAAAAAACAATAAAATTAATTTTGGTTTGAACACCAAATGGTGTAAGTTCATATATGTTACCTTTAAATATTCTCTAATACATTTTTCAAAAATATGTTTACCAACATGTGTATCGACAGCCGATAATGGATCATCCAATAGATAAATATCAGATTTTTTATAAATAGCACGTGCCAAATTAACCCGTGCCCGTTGTCCTCCACTTAAACTAACACCACGTTCACCAACAATTGTTTCATCTCCATATGGTAATATATCAAAATCACGTTCTAAGGCACAAACCGATACAACATCTTTATATCTTTACATTATATTATAGTAAATAAATCAAATAATTTTTTTTTTAATTTCATATTTACTATATATGTGACTACATATATATTTTTATGATATATCTTTTCTTACCGTTTTTCATCGTATTGTTCAATAAATAATATATTTTGTTTAATACTTCCTTCGAATAGCCATGGTTCTTGTGGTGCATAACTGATTGTACCATTTATTTGTAATGTACCTTCATCTACTTCTAATTCACCTAAAATTACTTGTAATAATGTTGATTTTCCTGATCCGACTGGTCCAACAATTGTACATAGAGATTCTGATTTTATGTTTACATTAATATTTTCAATTCCTGTATGCGTGTTCATCATTTTACAAAAACCAATATATATATATAATAATAAAACAATTAGTTTAACAATAATAAGTTAATTGCAAAAAAAATAAAATAAAATCTATATTTATTAAACGGCATTTAAAGTTTAATTAATTCAAATAAATATATAATGAATCTTAAAACTTTTTTTTGTTATTATATGTATATAGTGAAATATTTACTTTTGAATTGGTTATTTTAATGTTATTTAAAACCTTTTCATTTGTAATAATAACACTTTATGTGTATGATTAATATACATATATATACATATATAGAGTATACATTAAATAAGTGTTTTAAAGTGATATGTTTTCTTAGGATATTATGTAAATTTTAAATTTTAAGTTATTTGCATATTAATACGATAGAAAATTATTCATAGACTGCATTTAAGCAGATATGTATAGTAAGAGTAACTAAACATGTAATATGCTATTATATAACAAATACCTCTATGATTTTATGGTTAACAAACCGCATATAATTGAAATCTATATTTTTATAAACATACCTGTATTAGAGCCTTTTGCCTCCTGTAACCAACGTGCCGAAACATCTTTAAATGCAATTCCCGTTTTATCAACATTTTCATTTACAATTCGTTCACCGGTAGTCTTAATATCATGCTGTTGTTGTTGTTGCACCACTATTGCTTCTTTAACAATATTTTCCTTAACAAATTTACCAATATTTAATTTTTTTATCTTTTTCTTAGACATTGTTTTACGTAATAATTTTTCCAATTCATTATCCTCATCGTAATTATTAAATAGATCTTGTTTTGTTTCCGGTAATGTTAGAAAATCTTGAATACGTTTTATTGACACTAATGTTTCAGCTACAGACGTTATGGCCAATGGCCAAAAATGTAATACTGAACTATACAGAAAATTAAAATACGATGTAACAATGAAAACTTTTCGTGCCGTAAATACATTTCCAAAATATGCATATGATACTAAACTTAAGAATATGGAAAAACGTGATACAATATTGAATGATAATAATGTACCACGTATAAATAATGTTCCACGTATACCATTTATTTCTTTTCTATATATAAGAGAAAATAAGAGGAAAAAAAATATAAATTTATATTGAAAATGTTTATAATTTATTTTAATGACATATATACCTCACGGGGGAATCAAAAAATATATATATATATATATCATAAAAAAAAACATAAATGACAAATTGGAAAAAAAATAAATAAATAAACAAATACATACTTTCTGATTTTATCAACAACATTCGCAAACGATTTCTCCCATGTATACATTTTAATCACTTGTATACCTTGTATAATTTCATTCATTATTTTAACTCTACGATCAGTTCTTATGGCCGTTTTTAAACGATATGTTGCTGCTTTTTTACCAATCCAACCTATATTTTGGATATAATTTTGGAATAATAATATATTTTCTCTTTATGGCAATATAATCACAATATAATTTGAACTTATTACTTTGAATGGGTATAAAAAATAGTAAAAATCCAATTCCAATCCATCCATAAATGCCAATTTCTCTATAGATAAAATAACCCAATAGGCCTAATTCAATTGGTCCTTTCCAGAGATCATGTATAAAACTAACTGTAACATCAAAACGTGCCACATCATTTGACATTAAATTTATAATTTGTCCATTTAGTCCATCGATGCCAACGGATTTTGTTAAACGTAATGCCTATACAAATATATTGATAAGATAAATTAAAAATTAATAAACTAACATATTTTAATTTTAACAAAGTTATTCTATACCAAAAATAAATTAACCAAATAAACCCATTGCAACAAGATTTCTTCACAAAAATTGAATTAGCGCGACCAAAGCGCATTTCTATTACTATATACACATAAATTATAATACCAAAAATGTATAAATATACAAATTGGTTAAAATTAAGTGAAATGATGATGATACCACCACATCATATTATTTAGGAACCTCTTATATGAATATGTATATACTTTATAAATTACATTTACCATCAGGATGAACATCTTTATATAAACATTTATATATATATATATATATATACATTAAGAAAATATACAGATAAATAAATGTCTTAAGTAAATAAGTTATATTGTTTATTTTGTGGTGAATATATATTTTGGTTTATATATACTCCAAACAATATAAAAGATTGTTATAAATAAGTATATTATTTATATATAAATATATACGAGTAAAAGAAAAGAACATTTTTTTACTCTAAATAAATACAAAAAAAAAATAACATAATTTGTTGAAAATGGTTTTCGTTATTATTATATGCTATGCTATGATATATAAATGATTATAAAGGTAATCCTAAATAAATAAATACCTTTATTATAAATGTACCTATATACTAGATGTACTGAATAATTGCCCATCTTTTTTTTAAGGAAAATATCATGTTAATTTAAAGCGAATACTTTATTTAAAATAATTGCTATCGGTATACTATTTTTTTGGAATTTTTTTAACGTGGTATATTTTTTAATAATATCAAAAATCAAATGATAATAAGAGGGAGCCTAAAACAAAGTCTGCCTAATAATTGATTAAGATGTACAAGCAAATCCTAGTCTAGAGATTTCAAAGGAGAGATTTCCCGCTTTCTTTAATTAACGATTATATTGAATGATTTACGGTTTTACCGAAACGTTCACTACTGTAATTGAAAAGCAAACAATAAACCGATAAACAAAATACCATTCTATGGACATTTAACAGAAATTTTCCTATATACATATATATAAACAATATAAATTAAATTTAAAAAAATACCTTTTTATAAATCAATGAACAGCACGTCAAACGTATTCGCATTCCCAATTGAAATGCATACAAAATAAACGGATGAAATACAGTAACCGAAACTAATGAGCACAATACAATACCCAGGGCATATAAATATGCATCTTCTTTTGTGACATTTTGTGAATCAGGTGAAAAAAATGTGACCAGACCACCTAAACATTGTGGTTGAATAACACTAAAATATATATTTAAAAAAAAAAATAATACAAAATTAACAATTTTTTTTTAAAAAAAAAAACATAATTAAAAACAATTCATGTATATTGTATATGTATGTATAATTACCGTGATAAACAATCACAAAATGTAAAAAAAATTCCTAAACCAATAAATTTTTTTGCATAAATTTGTCGTATAACCGCAAATAAATTTGGTTTCTTCTTTTGCTTTTCCAAATTCCATATTTTTGTAAAATTATCAGATAATACTTTACTTTCATGTTGTCTTAACGTTGCATATATATCATTTTCTTCTATTGGTCGTTTTAATCCCAATCGAAATAAATCTTTTAACCACCTTTTAACGATAAAAAAAAAAAATTTAAATATAAACAAAAATTAGAATAAAAAAAAAACGTTGTTTTTATCTTTTTTGTTTTTCAACATCAACAATAAAACAATAAAATAAAATCATACATAAAAATAACTTATTATTATTCTTTTGTTTATTTGCACTTTTCGTTTTCAAGTTATAATCTTAATAAAACAAATTAATTCAATTTTTTTAAATATAACCTTTGATTCACTTTGTAAACTTATGTATGTTGTTTATTTTAATCATGTATCAATAAAAAATATAAAATACAATCAACCGACGATTTACAACTATTTAAAATAAAATTATATAAATTACCTATATATAGGAACACAGACAGATATATAGAAATATTTAATATTAGGTGTAGGTATTAAAAATGTGGATTTAGATAACAGATAACAGAAACTGAAAAAGTTGTTTTGGGGGGAACCAGTTTAATAACTTTCTTTAATTTGAAGAAAACCGCTGCTGAAAGTTATCGTTTGTTGGTTGAAGAAGCTTATGGTGGACATGCTCCAGCTCAAGCTCCACTTGTGAACGATTGTACGCTTCCGAAATGGTGATTTTGACTTGGAAGACAAAGAACGGCCAGGTCAACCAAAAAAATTTAAAGACGAAGAATTGCAAGCGTTATTGGATGAAATGATCGTGTAAAACGCAACATGAACTTGCAATGGCTGTCGGAATGTCGACCAAACAACCATTTACATTTTGTTATACAAATAAATTCCATTTTCAAGCCAAAAAATTCGCATTATTAATTCCTACACATAATATATAATTTTAATCAATAAGAAAAATTTAAATATCGCCAGAATGTCTATAAGAAATTTATTTTATTTGTTTTATTATAATAAGAAATTATAATAATAATAATAATAAAAATAAAAATATAGATAAGATAGTACCAATTGTATATACAATTATATATATATATATATATATATATGAGTTTGACACCGACATATGAGTTATCTTGTATTATTTTATATGGTTATTATTATATTATATTTACATTTTTGTTTGTATAAAATAAAAAATATATTACATCTACATACGTTAATGACCATATAATAACGTATACGAAAAAATAAGTACATCAACATAACATCCAATAAGTAATTTAAAATGACGATATACATTTTATAGCATTAAAATAATTATGTAATCAATATAATATGTAATTAAATGTTACATTTATTGAATTTGAAACACGGTTATTTTGTGCAATTATTTAATCATTTTACAGTCATGAATTTGCCAACCTTTTCCAACGTAAATTCGTATTGTTTGAAAGGGATTCTCATCGCGCGATTATTTGTCATGAAAACAAAAAAGTCATAAGTTAAATTAAATCAATTCTATATACATATGAAAAACATTTCAAAGACGTTTAAATGTTTAAATAGAAATTGTTATTGTTTTTTCCCCTGATTAGACTTTTAAAATAAAACATTATTATTTATCAACTGATGATAGATTTTATTTTCTATATTTTCTATATACATTTGACATACAAAATTGATTAAATTCTTAAATTTGTATATAACATAATTATATTATTAGATGATAAATAGACATAAAAAACTCATTTTATAACACTTTTAATAAATTGCATCGTAATTTTAAATAAAATTATAATATAGCAACAAAAAAAAATCATCTGAAAAACTTAAATCGTATTGTCTGTATATAAAAAGTTTTTTAAATGACTTGCATCAACTCTAGGAAATAATTATAAATGATAAAATGCATATATTATATATAATAATTATAGGAATAAAATTTATGATTAATTTGCAAATAAAATTTAAACAAAATAATATATATAATTACATAATATGCTATTAAAAGCACAAAAGTTTTATTTTATAGTTTTTTTTTTTTTTTAAATGTTCAAATATAAATGTAATAATAATAATAATTATTATTAATATACAAATTGTATTAATTTTAATAAATAATAAATAAATTTTTCGCTATTCAACCAACAATCTGGTTTTAGCGTCCAACAACAGCCTTCTGTTGTTATAGTTTCTTAATTTGTGGCTTTTACGGTGTCGGTAATTAGCCGTACGACCAACCGCAAGGGGAAAATACAACTATCTGTGTTAAAAGTTCAGATTCGAAAAATAACCGAAAACACAAAACATATTTTATGCATTCAGTATAGGATTCAAACCACGACCCTAAAATTTCGTTAGAATTTTAGGTTGGCATTTTTAACACTTACACCACAGAGTTTTAATAAGGCTTTTTTTTTTTTTTTTGGGTAAATAAATATATATTTATATACATCTATAAAAAAATAAATAAATTTTTCGCTATACAACCAACAATCTGGTTTTAGCGTCCAACAACAGCCTTCTGTTATTAGTTACTTAATTTGTGGCTTTTACGGTGTCGGTAATTAGCCGTACGACCAACCGCAAGCGGAATATACAACTCTGTGTTAAAATTCAGATTCGAAAAATAACCGAAAACACAAAACATATTTTATGCATTCAGTAGGATTCGAACCCACGACCCCAAAATTTCGTTAGAATTTTTAGGTTGGCATTTTTAACATTTACACCACAGAGTTGTATAATATATAAGATATAATATAATATATAAGATATATGTACATCTATAAGCAATCGAATAATCGAATGTATAAATGTTGTTAATGAATAATTATATATATGTGAGAAATAAATTAACTATACAAAAAAAAATCTATCTAACTATAATTAATTATTACTATTTAAAACATCTATATTAATATGATAATTTGAATTTATTTTTTTTTAACATATATTCTATATATTATGATAAATAATTATCACCCCATTAAACGTTTAAATAAAGATATAAAGATGATGATGACGATATAATGATACACCTGAGTCCATCATATATATAACACTTCGTTCAATAATGTGTGTGACTAATTAATTAAAACACATTTTTTTGCCAAAATTCGTTTTTATTCATCAAGATAGTCCCCTTTTAGGGAGATACAATCATTCCAACGCTTTTCCAATCTTTCGATACCGCCTTTGTAAAACGATTTTTCTTTGCCTTCAAAATAGGCGTTAGTTTCGGCGATTACTTCATCATTTGAGCCAAATCTCTTACCACGGAGCATCCTTTTGAGGTCTGCGAAGAGCCAGTAGTCGCTGGGGGCTAAATCTGGAGAATACGGTGGATGGGGAAGCAATTCAAAGCCCAATTCGTTCAATTTTGCCATCGTTTTCATTGATTTGTGACACGGTGCATTGTCTTGGTGGAACAACACTTTTTTCTTCGCCATATGAGGCCGTTTCTTTGCGATTTCGACTTTCAAACGCTCCAATAACGCTATATAATAGTCGCTGTTGATGGTCTGCCCCTTCTGGAGATAGTCGATGAATATTATTCCATGCGCATCCCAAAATACAGACGCCATAACCTTGCCAGCCAACTGCTGCGTCTTTGGTCGCTTTGGGCGGCTTTCGCCGGCTGCATGCCACTCAGCAGACTGCCGATTTGACTCTGGAGTGAAATGGTGGATCCATGTTTCATCCATTGTGATGTACCGTCGCAAAAACTCCGACTTATTGCGCGTAAACATGTCCAAACAGCTCTTTGAATCATCGGTTCGTTGTTGTTTTTGCTCCGGTGTGAGCAAACGCGGCACCCATTTGGAACACACCTTTTTCATACCCAAATGTTCGTGTATTATGGTTTGTACACTGCCTGCTGATATCTTCAGAATGTCAGCAATCTCCCTCACTTTCACTTTACGGTTGGACATAATGATTTTCAGTGTTTTTTCAACGTTTTCCGGAATAACAGCGTCATTTGGCCTTCCAGTAGATGGAATGTCATCGGTGTCTGTACGACCACGTTTGAATTCGGCATACCAATAACAAATGCTTCTTTTTGATGGAGCAGAGTCCGAGTAATGCTTTTCAAGCCATTCCTGGCATTGAACAGTATTTTTTTTCATTAAAAAACAATGATAAATCAGCACACGGAATTGCTTTGAATTCATTTTTTTTTAAAACACAAAAATAGCGTCACTTATAGCACTGTAACTTGTAAACAAATGATCTGATTAACATATGATGTTGACAGTAAGCCTAAAAAGGTTGCCAAATGCGAAAAAAAATATTGATTTAGTTCTAGGGACGCCATCTATGTGTCAGTCACACACATTATTGAACGAAGTGTTATATATATATATATAACATAGTTCATTATTGATTATTAATATTAATAAAGTTTATTGTATAGTACTCTGTCGCGTGGTATATATTAGAATACCTATATTTATTTAGTATATATGTTTTGATTTGTTTATATATATAAATAGAGGGGTTAACAAAAAAAAATCTATATTTTGTTCTAAAGGTACGGGGTACTATCTACCCCTAGAACAAAAAAGTTTAGTTTCTTTTTTGCTATACGCACATATACAAAAAATTGATTAATTTGCTGTCAGGTATATATTATGCGAGTGGCAAACAATAGAGGAACAAAAAAAAATACAAAAAGTTATATGAAAAATTGTTTTATAGGTAATTTCAAAAATAAAATTAATTATATATTTAAGCTAAATTGCATTATTATATGAAATTTATTTATGTAATCAATACACATACACCCACTAGAGATTTCGTTATATATATTGTATATAATTTAATTGCCAAATTTCGATTGAAATTGCGTTAATTGCAGTATAAAAATCCCTTTTCATTACAATTACAAATAAATATATAATTAATACAAAATTGTAAATGAATTATTTACGTATACTACTCTAACCACTATATTATATCGGACACCTGCTATATTTTATTCGAATGCTCGATTTTGAGATGTCAAAAAAAGACTTTAAACAACAATTTTTTAATCCGTCTAATTTTATTTCATAAAATGGTGGTTTTAGTTAAATAATTGCGCGAGAGCAACATCTTATTGAAATGTATATTCGCCGTTTGAATATAATTTAATAGTCGATGGCAAAAGGTAGTCATTTAATATATGAATGTGTTTTTTGGAGTTAACCGTACACTAAATGAAATGTAAATTAATAAAATTAAGTAAGTAAATCAAAACAAAGAAGCGACTCCCTTTGAAATGTAAATTATAATAACTGGCTAAAAATTTCACACTGCGTTTTAAACAATCACTATGGGATGCTTCATTTTTTGTGTGAATTACTCGATTATCGGAATCACCAACAATACCAAATTTACATTCATCATCAAAATATAATGCTATTACATTCCCGCAGAACTCAAAATTGTTTATTGTTTTGTATTTTGCAAAAGAGGCTTTGATTTGTGCTGAAAAATTATTAGGGATTATTATTAAGGAAAAAACATTGTTTAATAAAATATGTATGTCTGTATTTTTATCTTATATTCATATAGTTCGGTTTATGAATCCATTGCCTTGTCCACTTTCGTGCGACCACTTTTTGGATTATGCTGTTGACCATTTTAGACTTATATCACTCATAGCAGTTCTCCTATTTTTTCACATTTGCGTTTATCACGATCAGTAACATTAAATTTTACACCACTTTCTGTGACTCAAATGAACCGGTTACACCACATTTTATTTAAATATCTGATACGGTAGACTTACAATTAGTTACATTAAGTTCTTTAGGAATATTTCGTATTATTCTTATTAATAATAAGATTAAAAAGACCATAAAGTCCCGATTTAAGTCCAATAGAATCATTGTGGGCATTAATAAAACAAAGTAAATACATGATATGAAAGTTACAAATGAAGGAGTGAAGAATTCCAAAGAAAAATGATTATATTGAGGATATAATAGTGGTTAGAGTAGTAGTATATCCAAATTTCTATATAGACAATTTTTGGTTGTACATAAAACTATTATTTATAGATTTTATATTGATTATTATCAAACAAAATAAAAAAATCGATAAATACAAAAATGTATACAAAAAAAAAAGAACATTAATAATTTATTAATTTTGTAATTTTAAAATATTAAAAAATTATATATAAAAAATGATTTACTATAATAAAAATTAGTATTTATTTTTTCTTTTATTATTTAAAAAACATGTATAAAATATTTATAAATCAATAAATCTATAGAATATGATGATGTCGAGTTATAGGGAGTAAATACAAATATATGATACGACTTCATAATATTGAAAATAAAAAAAAGTTGTCCTTGGTTAAATTATAATTATAATTGTATATATAAGACATACAACTTTGAAACTTTATACTTCAATATATCTATATATATATATTCATCAATACAATTGTCATAGTATATATAAAATAAATTTTCTTTTGTTTGTTGTTATTCAAATATTCAAGATCATATATATCAAAACAGAATAATAAAATCAAAACAATTATATATTATTTTAATTTTATTTATAATTCAAATATTTGGGTATACAAAAATAATAAAATATATTGCGAAAAGACGATGAAATATGTATTCGAATTTTGCGATAATTTTAAATCAACAGTTTATTTATATATTTTTTGGTCACAATTTTTGCTGTTTTTATTTTTTGTTTTAACAACCAACAACCAACCAAATAATAAAAACATTAATATATATATATATTATATATGGTTCATGGTTATTAAAAGTCATCAAAATGTTTAAAATATTGTGTTAATTTATCAGATCATTATATTTTATAATATAAATATTTTCTTATCTCTCACATTTTTTGTTTTAGTTAAAATATTTCTATATTTATGTCTTCTGTTTTTTTTTTGGTTCTTCTTTAATACGGGTGACATACGCAGAATAAAGTATAAGGAACTGTTATTTTGAAAAAATTATATATACATATACATTCATTCATGGCGGTGAACCTTAACCGTAGAATTCGTATATGTAAATTATCAATTTTTGTATATACATGCGATTATTAACTTACTGTTATAGATGACAATGTTAAAAATGTTTCATTTTGAATTAGCTTTTGTTGTATTGGTATTGATTCACTAATTTTTCTACTGTTTTCCACTAAATTTTTATAATCTGTCATTTAATTGTAAATATTTTGTTTCATTGATATTTTTATTTATGTATCTTAATCAAATTTATAATCTATATAAGAATATATATATATGCAAATACAATCAACAATATACCATTAATGAAATAATATTTGTATGTTTATGAATTTGTAAATCATATATATGCAGTGCTATGATGCTTCAAGTTACATAAAGTATATTTATCTTGAATAATACATTTTTGAATTTAATTAAATTGTTTAATGTTTCTTTGTCATCGTTTAATTAAAATACATTGTTAAACATTATGTATAGCATAGCATGTTTTTGAACTTTAGAATACATATTTATGATTTAATTATTAGATCTGCATCTTATATACCATATATTCATACATTCAAATAATTTTTAATTACATTTTACTTGGTTTTTTTTATATAATCTTTATGTCAGCGTTAAATGAAATGAATTAATGAATTAAATGAAAAAGAAAAAAAATTCCACAAAGGTGATATACACATTTTGCATATCGTTGAAATAACAAATGTGTTTATATATTGTTGAATTCAACAATAAATTCTTTTGTATATAAATATAAGATTTAAGCATATATATATATATATATATAAAAGTGATTTAAATACAATCAGTTATTTAATTGATATGCAAATTTAACGTATATATATATATATCGTATACATTAACTTACGCTTCAAGAACACTTTTACTTTTATTTTGTGAAATAACTATATATATATATGTATAAATTTTTAATATATACTGTATAAATAAAATTTCAATTTCAAAATGGAATCATTAAAACTTAAACGTGTAAATTGGAAAAAAATATATAAATAAATGGCGATGATTTCGAATGTCCAAATATCACTGAAATATAAATAAATTTTTCGCTTATACAACCAACAATCTATGGTTTTAGCGTCCAACAACAGCCTTCTAGTTGTTAGTTTCTTAATTTGTGGTTTTTACGGTGTCGGTAATTAGCCGTACGACCAACCGGAAAGCGGAAAATACAACTCTGTGTTAAAATTCAGATTCGAAAACAAAAACCGAAAACACAAAACATATTTTATGCATATACAGTGTAGGATTCGAACCCACGACCCCAAAATTTCGTTAGAATTTTAGGTTGGCTGTTTTAACATTTACACCACGCAGAGTTATTACACAGAACACTGAAATATACGTTAAATAATTATAATATATTTTATATACACGATTTTCTTATCAATATTCTTATAATTTTTTAAAAGTCAATATTATATGCTATATTATTATTATATATATATATATGATAACGATTATCTTTTTGCTGTTGAATATATGCGAGTATTGATTTGAGTTTTATTAAATCATCAAGTATTATTCATTTTAATTTAATTTAATAAGGTATTAAAGCATGTCAAAATGTGTTTTTTTCCACAATTTTTTTTACATATTTCACAATTTATGGAATATTTTAAAAAGGAAAATCTTTAAATAGTTAATAGTTCAGGAAATAATAAGAAAAAATTCGTTTCACCAAAAAAAAAAAAAAAAAATTGCAAATACCTAATATTATAAATATATATATATATATAGGATTAAAAAAAATATTTATTCTTATATATGCGTATATACTTACCAAAAACTATATTTGGCAATGAAAGAGGCGTTTTCTATTGGATTTTTAGGTCTGGCATATCTGTTAATGTTATTGTTCATTTTAATTATATGATTTTATTTAATTTTAATATTTGCTAATTGTTTTTTTTACCAAACACTCTATATATATATAGTTATACAATAAAAAAAATTAATATTGTTTAATTAATTAACACTGTTCTTTTTTTTTTGTTTGTTTAATATATTTTTTTCTATATTAAACTCAACATAAACCACACTTTATTGTATATAATATACAATATATATATATATAGGATACCAATATATAAATTATTTGAACAAATAACAATTTTTTTTTTTTTATAATTCGCAGCAATTTTATTATATTTTCATTAAATGTCTTAAGCACACAGTTTTTAATAATGTATTATTCATTTTTTTTTTTTTCAATTTCCACTTTATACTTAAAAATCACTAAATATTATTGTATATAGTTCAAAAAAACTTTTATTTATACTTTTAAATTATATATTATACTATTTTGTCATATAGGATATTTTATCACAATAATTAATTAAAATTCTATATATATTTTTATAAAATTCACATATTTAAATATTAAAATAATTAATTTAATTCAGTCTTGTATCAATAAAAGATCCTCCGAAATTACCCGCAACCAGTATGTTGGTTAATTTATAAATGACACTACATAGACTTATTTTTCTTATATTTATAATATAAATACTTCTTTTTTTTTTGTTATGATGAGAAAATATATATATTAATAATAATAATAATAAAAAAAATCATACACGCATTTATTTTTTTATATAAATATATAGATATCGTTACAAATGTTTAAAAATATACACGTATTATCACAGTATGGCAGATAGGCATTTATATATATACAAAAAAAAAAGACGGAATTTTAATCATCATCCATAAATTTATTATTGCAAAATATTTTATTAAATATATATTTAATAAAAAGAAAAAAAAAACAATTTCATTATCGCAATTATAAATATACAAAACGTTTATTATTGATGTATTTATTTATATTCTATATATGGCCTATCAACAAAACATTTATTATTTTGATTAAATTAAAAGAAAAATTGTTGCTATATAGAATAAATTTTATTAAATAAAAAATAGACATGAATTGAGAATTGAGATTCAAATTTTATAATTCTTTTGAAAATATTCCCTTCAAAATAATTTGTATTTCATTCGCGTTATATAAGTATTTGACTGCGTCTGGCTCTGTATAATTTATATGTACACGTGATTCAATAATGATTTTTTTTTTTTTTTATTGATATCACTTAATTTGAAATCGCAAATGCAATTTTGTGTACTATTGTTTATGTGATTTTTATTTCTATTATTGTTGTTTTGATACTATACAGAATATACTCAATGCATATATTTATTATCAATAATAATAATAATAATTTTTTTTAAATATCATTGTACGGGGTTGTTGCTATTATAAAATTATAAATATATTTATAATATATTATTATATTAAATAATATAACTTTTCTTTTTTTTTTTTTTGAATATACTTATCAAAAATTGATTTATACTTTATTGTTTTTTTGTTTATAGAAATAAATTTTGCTATTATAATATTTCGTTTTATCGCATGTGAAAAATAATATAAACTGAATTGAACTTAATTTAAAACAATGTCGCAAATCTCAAACAAATAAGAAAACATTTCATTTGTCGCTTGATTGTTAAATTAGTTAAATTGTTCTGTATATATATAATAAATAAAATATATAGATTTTATATGTAAATTGATTGTTGATCGATGTATAATTGAGAGATTGAAATGAATGTATAATCAGGAATTACATGATTATAATATAATAGAATGTTATATATATAAAATGATATAGAATAAGATTTGATGTGTGAATTTTTTGAGGAGGAAATGTATTGTAAAGTACATTTCTCTCTGCATATTTTAATTCAATTAAAATTAGTTATCAAACCAATAAAAAATCAATAATATCTATATATTATATATGACATAAAAATTCAATAGATAATTCACACTAAATGTATTGAAATGAAGTGGTTTTCGTGTATAAAGTGTTACAAAAGGTTTTTGCATTCATAAATTAATTTTTTTAGTTTTAAATTATTTGAAATACAAAAAAAGTGTTAATTTTATTATGATAATAAATTATCAATTTCACTTATATAACATACAAAAATTAAAAATCATATTCTATTCGATTGTCAATTATAAAATATTTTGATCGATTTGTTTATAAATATTATATTGTAAATTGAATATTAATAATATAATTCATATGTTTAACATATAAGTGTTAAAATAATAATATATTGTATATCCTTAAAAGATAAATCATAAATCAGAAATCAAAAGTCAGCAACCATTTCATTACGGCATTGTCACATTTTACCACAATTTACCACAATTTAAAGATTAACATTTATTTTTCCACTAAAAACATATTATATATAATATATATATACCAGTTCTTACTTAAACCCCCCTTAAACCTTTAAAATTTCAATAATATTCATCTATAAATTATAAAAATAAAGTCAATTTAAGACTCTATTATGTCAATTAAGACTACAATACATAAGCTTTGAAAGAAAAAATATTATAATCATAAATTATTTTTAGATTTAAATACGAAAAAATATTATCATATTTTTTTTAAAAATCTTTCTTTATTTATTTGTAATTATAATATTTTCTAAAATGTGTAAAAATTTGAAATCTTATTATTTTTTTTTTTATCTAAAGATAAGAATTTATCGTATTAATATATAATTTAATATGCTTTTTGTTGATTATTAAAACAAAAATTAGGTATATGTATAGCAAAATGTTGATGCGAATTTTCTATAAATACATATTAAAGGTAAATTTAGAAAGAAGTAAACAACTTTAATATAAAACAATTGTTATCTTTATATTACCGGATTAAACCGAAAAATATAACAAATACATTGAGAAGAAAATTTTAATTGAAAATTCACCATATCCATTTATGTATTAAACTTTTATTTTTGTTTGGATTAATCAAAATATATCTCTGTGGTGTAAATGATAAAAATGCCAGTCTAAAAATTCTAACGAAATTTTGGGGTCGTGGGTTCATTCGAATCCTATACTGAATGCATAAAATATGTTTTGTGTTTTCGAGTCTGAATTTTAACACAGAGTTGTATTTTCCCCTTGCGGTTGATCGTACGGCTAATTACCGACACCGTAAAATCCACAAATTATAAGTAACTAACAACAGAAGGCTGTTGTTGGACGCTAAAACCAGATTTTTGGTTGTATAGCGAAAAATTTATTTTTATTTTATATGAAATTTTTGGTTTTAAAACTTTTATTAATAACATAAATTCATCTTATTCTTGTAATCACGCATTCATATCATCACATATAAATAGAAATTATTTACGATATTAATAAATTAAAAAAAAAAGAAAAGAACATTAAAATATACAATAATATAGAGAGTTTTTCACACATAGTCGATTTTTTTTTTTTTTTAAATCATCTATCAATAAACTACAACATTTTATATTTAAATTCATTCATAAAATTATGTGTATTTATAAATATAGATTTTATTTGCACTTTATTATACATTTGAATACTATATAATTCTTAAAATATCTATATTCAATATATAACAATATATTTATAAAAATAATATTCTATTTCCTACTTTTTGTTGATTTTATTTTTATGTCTTGTCTTTTGATATTATTTCATATATTTTGATATTATTTCATATACGATATGTGGAAAAATATCATTTTTAGAAATAAATTTCTATTTTTATGATGATGCGATTTTCAAAAACAATTTACAAAAATGATAAAAACATTTTTCTTTTACCATTAAACAAAAAAAAACACAATTTCATTTATCTCAAAATTGCATTTAAAGTTCTTATATTATGATGTTATAATATAAAAAATTAAAAAAATATAATAAAACAAATAAAAAAAAAAAGAATAATAAATTTATTTTAAAACACTTTTAATTCTTCTTTTCTTTTTTTTTTTTGTTATATACATACACAAAAAAATGTTTTGTTTATTCTAACTTTGAATTTGATTAAGTAAAAAACAAAAAAAAAACTTTACAAAACGACACTCAAAAAAAAAATATGTTTAAATATAAAAATTCATATCATCACATACCAAAACAAACCAAATTAAAATATTCACTAAATATATAATTTCAAAGTCAGTCGTATTTATATAATCAGCTGTATATATCGTTGTATAATTATTGTCTAGATATATCATATATATATATATATACCTACATATTAACAGATACAACAAAAAATATATAAATGTTGTGTATGAAAAACTCCCGAGAAAGAATTTTTATGTTGTTTTATTGTTTATATAGATATTAAAAAGACTTACAAAACGTTTAAATGAGGTGGTCGTCATAGTTTAGGTTAAATGTTTTGTTAATATTTAAAATATACATTTCCATTTACTAGAATTATAAAATCCTCTGGAACGTCAAATTATTAAAAACATTCAAACACATTTTTCATTTGAATATCGGATCAGATAATGGGATTTTTATTTTATAAATCCTGGAGTTTGATTATACCTGTCGACAATTTCTTCAATATTCTAAAAGATTTAAATTTTTTTTGGTTGTTTTTACCCACGAAATTCAAATTACTTTATTATAAATTAAACCATATTGTGATTGTATTATATACATATACCCGTAATATACTATACAATATATGAATTTTACATAGAATGATAATAGATTTTACATAGAATAAAATTGTATAAAAACACAATCCAAAGGCAAAATTGTATTAAATTCGCTATAAAATTTATATTCTCATAAAACATTAATTTAATTTATTAATTTACATATTTACAATATAAATTAATAAGAAAAATAAAATAAAAATTAAAATTTGAAACGCGTTTGATTACTTCTCGGATTTTAAGATAATTATAATTTCATATGTATATAATATTAGGTTGTCTAAAAAGTATTGATCATTTTTTTACAAAATTCAAACGTTTTTTTTTTATATATTTCAAATGAACTTTATTAAACCAAATATGCGCCGTATTGATCTATGACCCTTTGCCATTTTTCTGGTAAAGACATTATCCCATCACTGTAGAACTTCTGTGTTTTCTGGGCCTGAAAAAACTGATCCAAGTGCATTTTGCAGTCCTCTGCGGAATTTAATTTTAAACCATTAAGGGAGTTCTGCAGAGACCGGAACCGGGATAATCTGAAGGTGTAAGGTCCGGGCTATATGATGGATGCATTAAAACTTCCCAGCAAAACTCTCTCAGTTTCTGCCGAGTCATCAAAGATGTGTGTGTGGTCTGGCGTTGTCATGATGGAACACAACACACCCTTTCGATTGATTAATTCTGGACGTTTTTTTTTTTAAATCTCGTGCTTCAATCTTGTTAATTGTTGACAATAGAGATCGGAATCAATGTTTTGACCGGGTGCTAGTAATTCATAATGAACGATTCCTTTCCAATCCCACCAAACAGACAGCATTATCTTTCTTGGTATTAATCCAGGTTTTTACTACTGTTTTAGGAGCTTCACCCTTCTTGGACCACGATCTTTTTCGTACATTATTATCGTATGTGATCCATTTTTCATCACCTGTAATCATTCGCTTTAAAAATGACTCGATTTCGTTCCTTTTAAACAGCGTTTCGCAAATGGAAATTCGGTTCATTAAATTGTTTTGTGTTCGCATTCATGTGGTACCCAAACATCGAGCTTTTTCTTGTATCCAGCCTTTGTCAAATATGGTTTAAAACTGTTTGGTGATAGATGTTTAGTTCTTTAGCGATATCATGACTGCTTACGTGTCGATTTTCTTCAATTTTTGATATGATTTCATGGACTTTTTCAGTGATTGGTCGACCAGAACGAGGTGCATCTTTGACATCAAAATTACCGGAACGAAATCGAGCAAACCATCTATATAGTCTGTTAATTTTGATAAAGTTCCTTCACCGTAAACTGCACAAATTTGTTCATGTGCCTGCGTTGCATTTTCACCTTTTTCATAATAAAATTGTAAAATGTATCGAATTTTTTCACTAATTTCGCTCATCTTTAATGCACTACAACTTTTAAATGACTAAATAAATTTAATTTCATTTTTATTTTTATCTACGAAATGTCATCTTTCGAACATATGTTAGTGTTACCTGATCAGATTAGTACTACTTGAAATATTTAAGTATAATGACATCTATTTATAAAAATTATCAATACTTTTTCGACAACCTAATATATATATATAGTTAATATCATCATTTTATAAATATTTATAATGTTTATAAAAAAAAAGAACAGGTAATTCTTGTTATTAATTCTTTTAATTCTTCATATAAAAATATTATATAAAAAAAATGTTTATCATCTTACTATCAATTTGATATCAATTCATTGTATGTTTTAAATAAATTATAATATTTATGAAAATGTATTTACAAATGAAAAATCCCCAAATTTTTCTCTTCTACAATCGTTTAATCGTGTATAAATAAGCAGAATATTTTAAATATAAAATTATGTCTTGCGATGTACGATATTATTTTGTCAATTAAATTAAAAATACTTGAGAATGGAAAACAAAAAAAAAAAAACAAAACAAAACAATTTCTATATATGTAATAACATTTTAAAAAAAAAAAACAAAAAAGGTGGTTAAATTGTTGACCATCAATACACACAGAGACGAATAATTGTAAATATTTTTGTTTTTATACTAATCAAATAATAAATAATATTTGTTAATTAAATATTTAAACTTTTTAAACACATCTTTTTTAAAATATGTATACGTGCAAAATTTTTATTAAAATATATCTATCTATCTATCTATCTACTATAAATTTATTTAAATTTTAAAATAAGTGCGTATTTTTTTATTTTTTTTATTGATTATTAAACAAAACTTTTTTTTTTCTTTTTCGATCGATTATGTTTTAAAAAAAAATTATTATCATAATAGTTATAAAGTATATTTTGTACTATTATGTTAAATTTTAAATAACAATTATAATAATAAATAATCATTGGACGAATATATTAACGATCATGACCTAAATTTTGTATTAAATAAGCATATAAAAAAAAAAAAACGGCGATGATTATATAAAGATAATGAATTTTTCTGCGGGTTATCTGAAAACAATTTAAATTTTTAAAAATTAAATTAACCTAAACCATCTTTAAAAAAAATTTAATTAAATCAAATAACTTTTAATATAATATTACTTATACTTAAACATTAAAAATATATAATATGACGCAAATCAATTGAAAATTTGTTTCTTTTCAAAAAAAAAAAAAATCGGATTCTCACCGGTCAGGTGTAGACAAAAATTTATAATTATATATTTATATATATACATTTATGTAAATTTCTCCACAAGCATATATTTTTTTTTTTTATTATAATATGATAATTTTTAAGCAAAAAAATATGTTAATTTATTTTATAATTTATTATATTAAATGAATAAAAAAAAAAATAAATGAATAATAAAAACGCGACTGCGAGAAAATCTTTAAAAATATATATTTATTTAGATAACCTTTATCATTTTGCTGACTGATATATTCATGTAGTTATATGTATTATATATATGTATATAATTGAATATACAGAAAATGAGTATATATTTATTGTATTTATTTATATATACATTTTTAAATGAGGAAATATAAAATTGATAAACATTTTTTTGATTATATATAGAATATAGTTAATGGATTATTACAGTTTCGGTATTTCTGAACAAAATTTGCGTATTGAGAACATTTCAAAGATTCTTTAAATGTTTTTTTTTACTTTATATGTATTGTTGTGATTTTATGTTAACATCTATCTATATATAATACAGATGTCATATATATATTTATTTGAATCATTTTATTTTTAATTATTTAATTCACAAGCACACGCACTGTATAAAAAAAAATAATTTTATTTTCTCTATATACATTGCGTTGTTTTCAATGTCATAAAAATATTTGAAAAAATATTTTATATCATATATAAAACTCTGCGTTGATATCGTAAATGTGCGAAAATGCGAAAATATTTATATATAAAATTGATTCAATATACAAATAAATATAAAGTATTTAATAATTTGTTCAATGTTGTTTTGAAAATTCATAAAAGGTTCCATGCATTTTTTTTTTTGAAAAATTAACATTCCTCAAACTCATATTTGGAATTTTTGTGAAAGTTTAAGTGATTGGTATTACGAGAAACGATTATTATTCTTGGTTTGCAATAAAATATGGATTAGATGTTTTTGTTAGTCGGGTTTTTGAGTTTCTAATATAAGTCTTTTCTACCAATTCTGGACATTGAATCCTTCCTTCCTATTCGATAAACTGCAATCTGTTAAGTTACAGTATCAAAGTAATTGTAAATCAATATAATTATGATGATTGATTATTATAATACTAAAAACTATTGACATAAATAATAATAAATAAATTAATTTTTCGCTATACAACCAACAATCTGGTTTTAGCGTCCAACAACAGCCTTCTGTTGTTAGTTTCTTAATTAATTTGTGTCTTTTACGGTGTCGGTAATTAGTCGTACGACCAACCGTAAGCGGAAAATACAACTTTGTGTTAAAATTCAGATTCGAAAAATAACCGAAAACATAAAACATATTTTATAGTATTTAGAAAAGAAAAAAAAACAATATAAATTAATTTCAGCTGATGTTTTTTTTATCTATTTAATTATGTATTTGTGTTTTTTGTTTATTACATCATCATTCATATATCATCTCGAATGTTATTAATAAATAAAATAACAATCAATAATAAAAGAAAAGAAAAATTAGTATAAATATCTTATTCACGCATCGTATTTGAAATTGGCAATCAAAATATATATCAATGAATGTTGTATAAATAATTTCTATAAACAATAATAATATGTTGCATTATTATTTTTATTATCTACAATATAAATGTTTATGCGAGAAATCGCAGGGATATTTTTTTTATAATAGAATATTTACCAACTAAAAAGCACAATATGTATTATAATGTTTTATGTATTAACGCAACAGTTTAATAAAAGTGTATAAGAAGCGAAACATTGCTTCTTAAATATATATTTAATGAAAAACCATATTAAACCAGTTTAATTTGGTTTAATGACGCACTTAAAAGATTAATAATATATATTATTATTGTGATTACAATTGAATTGAAACGTTTTATTTAAATATATAAATAAAATACACTTAAATTATTTTAATTATATTAATCAAAAACAACAAAAAATATTGCTTTTAATTAGTATATTTTCCTTGTAATTTTATATATATATATATGGTATATATATAATAAATTTGGATGGTAAGAGACAAACAAATTCGATGTACAGTAAATTGTGATAAGATTATATTGTTATTATGAAGGCGGTGAAAGGATAAATATATTATATATTATGATTATGATTCATTTCTGATATTTTTTTAAAAATAAAAATTCCCAGAAATGTTATTCATATATATATATATAGTAAACAAAAGATCTTGTTTTTGGATTAAATGCGAAAAGTATTTTAAAGTCATATGTAAACAATTTTTTTTTAATATTCATATCATTTTTTATATGTTCAATTCAATTAATTCAAATTACCATATGTTTTTTAATCATAAGATCACTGGGGAAGGATTTTTTCTTTTTTGATAATGGATAATGAAACGACATATGATAGCGACTAAAAGCATTTATATAATTTACCTATCATTTAATAAGTGATTTAATTCTGTTTTAATTGTTATAAGAAATTTCGTAAAAATTTTTTTGGTTTTACAAAGTAGAGTCTCTCTACACTCTTTATATATATGATTTTTTTTTTTTGTTCGTTACTACCGCAGAATCGGTTTAGCGCCCGTAAAACCTCGGAATTCTATTGCCGTGAGCCCGTAACGAAATCACTTAATCAGCAGGTGATGAACGTTAGTAGATGCATTGAATACACTTAAGTGATTTTGGGTGGTAAATCGCTATTATAATATGTGGATTAATTTATGAAATTTTGAAAATAAAGCAAACATATATGAGATAAAAAAAACTTTTGCTAAAACAAAATAAGAAAAAATCAATCATATATGTTTTCAAACAATTGTCCAAGTTGCACTTTAGGTGGATTAGTTTTTTTAGAGATGAAGATGAAATGTTTAATTTAAATAACTGATAATCAAAAGTAGGAGGAAATACTAATTCAGGGAGACTATTCCATAATATCTTGCTGTTCTTGGGAAAAATGAATTTCCAAATCTGTTTGTTCGCAAAAAACTAATATATATATACAGAATATGAATGAGCCTTTTGTGAATTTCTCGAATTATACGAGAAGTTAATTGGCTGGGGAATTAGCTTTAAAATTTCATTAGAGCATTCATGGTAATAATATAGCTATAAAATGTGCAGAATGAAGCTACTGCGATCGTCTATGATCCAATGATTTAATGGAATTTGTTATTGTTTCATTTCTGATCAGCGAAATAGCGCGTGTTTTTGGATCCTGTCACTAAACTGCGCAGGGTAGTATTTGGTGCATCGCAGCCCATATGTAGGATGTAGTACTCTAGAAGTGGTCTTATAAAAGTGGTCCTATAAACTAATGCTAAATTTTCAGAATTGAGAAATTCTTTCGATCTTCTTAAAAATCAAATGCGACTAGCCGCCTTTTTAGCTGCCATTATTATATTATTACTCCATGAAAAGTTGTTTGACAAAGACATTCCCAAATTTAATAGGTCATAGAGCTTCTTCTATATATATTCATATCAAATATTATTAATTGGTAAACTTCTTCTGGCATAGGTGAATTATTATTAATCAGTTGGTATATAATAAATTCCCAAATAACCGTTAATTAAGATAACGATAATACACAATACGAAAATAATTCCCCGATTTTTTCACTTTTTACAAATAAGTACTCTTTTCCTTACATCATGATTCATTATTGCAAAAATATCTATAAAAAAAAAATAAAATATACATTAATATTTTAATGAAAAAAAAATGTGTAAACAATAAAATAATAATGAACGCGATATTAAATATATATTATAAAAGCAAATGAAACTATACAAGACACAATTAAAAAAAACACAGCAGATAAAAAATAAAACAATAATATAAACAAAAGTGAATTAAATAATTCTCTTGAATTTTATCAATATTTTATATAATGTTTGTATATTGTTTTGTTGATTATAATGACGTATTTTTGTAAATTTCTTTTATTTTATTTATACATTTAATGATTTATAATATATATACTTACTGATTAACATAATTTTGTAATCATGCGAAAACAAATATATAATATAATATAATAACAAATGTGATGTCATTATTAAAATTATATTTGAATATTAAAACCGTTGCTATATATACCGATTTTATATGGGAGAGGTTTTAGTTGGTAGGACGTCTCAGTGACGGGAGTCCGACACTTAGTCTATAAATAGATTTCCTCTTCCGGGGAAAAAAAAAATAGGCATTTTATGCATTTTTCACCAAATCAAATGTAAAATTACAAATTATAACTTTATTAAAATTCTACCAGACACAAGAATTTCTCTAACACAATCTTGTAAACGTGTGATGTAAAACGAAAAATTTTCAATGAAGGGGGGATAGAAGAAATGATATTTATAAATGAATCTGGTGTTCCTCTAAAGAACCTATAAAATTTCTCTAACACAATCTCATTTTTAAATAAAAATAAAAACAAAAAAAAAACCCAATTCTAAATTGATTTCATACTAAAAATTTATTTATATTATTATATATATATATATATAAAAAAAAAATTATAAATTAAGTAATCTATAGACATTTCTAAAAGTGTAGATCTTTATTATTCATATTTTTAAGATATAATAGAAATAAAAATTAAGTAACTTAATTGTTTTTAATTATTTATATTTTGTATAGCCTATTATACAAATCGAATAATTTATAATTAATAACTATTAAGATCACATTTTACAACTATTATCATATTCTATGTATATAATTATATATATGTTATATATAGAAAATTCATTAATTTATCAATAAAATTTAAAGTGGTGGTGGTTATATAATATATTTTTTTTATAGGATGTGGGGTTAATTAAATAATTGTTTACATTTGTACTAAAATGTATTTTAAAATTCATTGTATACACGTTGTTGGTTTTGATATATTTTCTATATTAAAAAAAAAAAAAATTCCAATATGGTTTTGATTTGATCTCTAGCATAAATTGTTATAAATATTATATTTATAATTGATATAATTGCATTATGGTGTGGTGTATAATAAATTCAAAAAACAAAATAAGCTTATTTTATTAATTATGATTGAATTCATATACTTGTTAAAATAAAATAAAAATACATAATTGTTGTATATAATTTATATATAAAGCTTAACCTACTAAAATCAACGTATAAAAAAAATAATAATACTTTAATCACATTTTTATTTTACCGCATTTTCATTATATAAAAATATATATAGATAGGTTTTATTGAAGAACAAAAAAAAATTATCTTTTTTGTTGCTAATTAATTTTTAATATGCATATACGGTCCCTATTTTCTATTATAACTCTGTAATGAAATATTTAAAAGAAAATAAGTGTTGGTTTAATTTTTTATTACATAAAATTTGTTGTTTTGTGTACCTGTTCGGCAATCGTAAATAATTTGGAAGCTATTGATTGTCCCGTTTGATCGACTAATTTTCGTAGATAACCATCAGGTATTTGTAATAATTTATATGGATGATCAAATTCTTTAATACGACCATCGTCGACCAACAAAACACGATCACTATCCATAACCGTATGTAAACGATGTGCAATTGTCAGTACCGTACATTCAGCAAATTTTGTTCTAATTGTTTCTTGAATTAATTTATCCGTTTCTGGATCAACATTGGCCGTTGCTTCATCCAATATTAAAATTTTATTATTACGTAAAATAGCACGTGCCAAACAAACTAATTGACGTTGACCCATACTAAAATTTGAACCACCATCATTCATTTTACAATCTAATCCACCGGCTAATTGTGAAACGAAATTTTTCAATTCAACCTGCGTATTTATTAATTTTACAATCAATACAATTATTATTATTATTATTATTAAAAGATGTAAATTAATATTACAAAAAAATCAAATATACCTGTGATAATGCATTCCACATTTCATCATCATTTTTCTCATCAAATGGATCCAAATTAAATCGTAAACTACCCGAAAACAATATTGGATCTTGTGGTATAATAGATATTTTTTTCCGTAAATCATGTAAACCCAATACCATTGTATCAATACCATCGATAATAATTGAACCTTCATTATTGGCTAAACGAAATACAGCTTGAATAATTGATGATTTTCCAGCACCTGTTCGTCCAACAATACCAATTTTTTCCTATAGAAATAGGTTGCATTAATGCATTAAATTCACATTTAGTGATTTTTTTTATTTTTGAAAATATATAATAATTTAGTTCTTAATTTACCCCTTGACGAATCCAAAATGATAAATTTTTCAATATAAAATGACTATTTTCAGAATATTTTAAACTTAAATTATCGAAATGAATGTCACCGGAATGTGGCCAATCCAATGGTGGTTTATTTTTGGAATCCGATTCAAGTGGTGGTTCTGGTTTTAATTCAGCGTACTCTAGTACCCGTTCAACGGAAGTCATTTGATTTTCTAATTCAGCCGTTTGTCGCATACCCCATTGACACATACCAATTAAATTGATGCATTGTGTAATGGCCAATCCAACGTTACCACCACCCGTTGTATCTATATATATATATAATTATTAAAATGAATGCGTGCAATTCTTTATATATCATTTGCGAATTGATTTTGGTAAAATTAAATATTGCTAAAGAAATATGCAACCTTTAATTAACAACAACACAATTTTATTAGAATACAAATTAAAACCAAAAGAAAATACTTACAATCTGCCATTAACAAAAAACTGATTGTAACAAATGATATGTACATCAAACAGACAAAATCTAACCAAAATGCAAATGCACGATTTGTTACTATAAGTAAATACCATGCCGATGAATTATGATTTTGATAATTGTGAAATTCTGTTTCTAACATTGATTGGGCCTTAAATGCACGTATCGTCGATAGACCTTGTATTGTTGCATTTGTATGCGAATAAACTGGACTTCTTGCTATACTCGTAAATGTAATACAATAAACGAAATTAGTTTCATACAGTTTGAATTTGATTGAATTTTTTTCAATTATATATATATACTTAATGAATCCATTCGTTTTAAACAACGTGCTGTACCAATATAAATAACACGGATTACATATAGTAATATTGTCATAATCATAGTTGGAATAATTAACCAATAATTTACAATTGCCACAATTATTATGATTGCTCCAAATTCTAAAAAGCACTGTAAATAAATGATTAGGTTTTAAATCCATTTGATATTTTATATATAGATGTATAGGAAAAAAATAACTTACAGCTACACAATCGATAAGAGCTGGCGGTATCATTGAATCAATACCGTATATATCTTTTGAAAAACGATTTAAAATACGTCCCGATGGATTAATATTGAAAAAATACATTGTTGCCCGGGTAATGCCACGAAATAGTTTATCATGTAAATTTATGGATATTTTCAAGCACATTATAAAAAATGCAAATGTTCTATGTAAAAATATATAAAGTGCTATTGCGACTAAAATTGAATAGGTTATAATAAATCGTTCACGTTCTGCTGCCTCTTGTGGATCAATCGGAATCGATTGTTTTTGTGGTGGGAACATTAGCGTATCATTATCCATCGATGTACCATTGATTAATGTTGAATTTATTACAGTACTATTTATAATATCCGTTGCATTTTCAAGCATCGATGATGTTAGATCAATAACATTTGTTACATTTGTTGCCGTTGTACTCATTTGCAGCATTAAAGCAATTAAATCTTGTTTCATTTTTGCCACAATTTCTTCCCAATTTACCCTAAATTAGATTATTTGTATTTTAGTATATAATTCTAAATAACTCAAGGATTTAAAAGACAAATTATGGCAATCGATTACCAAAACATTACCAAAATACATACCATTGTGAAACAAAAAAATCAACTGAACTGACTGCCGCTTGAGACGCGACAAACATAAATATAATGAACATCAAATACAAAGAACTATTCACCGATTTAAAGAATGACTTGTACACATCAAATTTTACCGAACCAACGGATTGGCTTTCCTTACGTTCTTCAGCATCATCGTCTAGCACATCTTGAAGTATTTTAGGAATCGTATCAATCTATAAATTAAAAAAAAAAAAAAAAACATTTTTAATTTACCATACGAAATAAATTTTCTTCATAGAAATTGCATAGCAGTCAAACCTTTTTAATTGTTTTATCTTCGGTTATTGTTTCATCATACGATTGTTGTGAATTAAACATTTCTTTTTTACTGGATTTCAATTCCTTATAGGAACCTTGTGCATCGATTCGTCCACCGTTCATTACCACCAAATGTTTAACAGCATTTAAATACTGCAGTTGATGTGTTACAAGTACACATATTTTATCACATAAATATTTTTCAATACATTCGGTAAATATATGTTTTCCCACATGGGCATCGACGGCCGACAATGGATCATCTAATATATAAATGTCAGCACGTTTGTAAATGGCACGAGCTAAATTTACGCGTGCTTTTTGACCACCACTTAAACTTATACCACGTTCGCCAACAATCGTTTCATCACCATTTGGTAATATTCGTAAATCTCTTTCCAATGCACAAACTCTTATTACTTCCTGATACCGTTTTTCATCGTATTCCTCAATGAACAATATATTATTTCGTATGCTACCCTCAAACAACCATGGTTCTTGACTGGCATAACTAACACGTCCATCGACATTTATCGTTCCCTCGTCTAATTTTAATTCATCCAATAGTACATTCAACAATGTTGATTTACCCGAACCCACTTGTCCAATGATAACACAAAGTTCGCTTGGTTCAATTTTTAAATTAATCGAAAATATCCCATGACCGGCTTCATCATCTTTTATTTCCCAAACAGCGGTTGCATTTACTAAATCTATTCCTTTTACCAACGCATTACTATTTTCCGTACGCCTTGGTAATAATAATTCATTTGATTCATCCGGTTGTAAAACGGCTACCGCATGTCCATTTTTAACACCATTTGTATAAGTTAATTTTTTTAAATTCTCTAATTTTTCATTTGGATCAATAATTTTACGATTTTTCATTTTCATTTTCTTTTCTTCTTTTTTCTCTGATTTCCCTTTTTTCACAATTGTTTCACTTTTGTTCTTCTTTTTATCATCACCATAATTATCATCATCATCGTTATTATTATTATTATTGCTCGTCAATTTATTCATATCCAATTTATTTTCACTTTCCAATAGAAATTCTTGTGCACGTTTCACAGATATATAAGCTTCAGCTATGCATGTGATGGCCAATGGCCAAAAGTACACCATTGATAAATTCAATATATTAAAATATGAAGATACAATAAAAACTTTACGCGCTGTTATAATTTCACCAAAATAAACATATGATATTAAACTTAAAAATATTGATAATCTGGAAACCATAGTAAATGATATTAATGTAGCACGTATAAATGATGAACCACGTAATGCACTAATTTCTTTCCTATGTATTTAAAAATAAATACAGAATTTTATTATTATTTTATTTTTGTAATCAATTTTTTTTTTTTTTCAATATATTATTGATTAATACATACTTTCGAATTTTATCTACCATTGCCGCAAATGATTGTTCCCATGCATACATTTTAATAACTTGTATACCCGATATAATTTCATTCATAATTTTAACACGAAAATCTGTACGTTTAGCTGCCTTTAAACGATAGCTGGCCGATTTTTTTCCAATATAAGCTGTATAATTTTTATAAATAAAATAAAATTAATTTTTTTTTAGATAATTATAATTGTTTTATAATATAAATATACTTACCCTGTAGCGGAATAAAACTCAATAGAAATGCCATTCCAATGATAGCCGATATACCAATTTCACGATATATAAAATAACCAAATAAAAGTGATTCCATTGGGCCTTTCCATATGTCATGCAGAAAAGCCAATCCCAATTCTAATCGTGTTAAATCATTTGACATGATATTTATTAATTTTCCATTTAAACCGTCAAATGATGATGCTTTTGATAATCGCAATGATTTACGATATAATAGACCACAACAACCTAATCGTATTCGGGTGCCCACCTCAAATATCCATAATATAAATGGATGAAATGTTACAACCGATATAAATATTGAACATATTATACCGGCTACCGATAAATACGCTTGATCACGTGATATTATTGTTTGACCTGGTGCAAAATATGATACCAATGTACCTAAGCATAATGGTTGAATAATTCTATCAAAAAAAAAAAAAAAAGGAAAAAAATATAATAAATTAATCAATTCAATTCACTCTTTAAAAAATATATATTTTTAATTTAATTAACGTCTCCATATACCTAATAGCTGTTTCTAAAAATGAAAAAGCAAATCCCCAAAATAATACACGAAACCCATATAAATTATATATTACTCTTAATAAACTTGGATTTTTCTTTAGTAATTCTACATTCCAATATTCGGAAAATTTATTTGTTATCTTATCACTACGTAAATTGTATTTTGTTTCATATAAATCATTTTCGTCTATCGGTCGATTTAAACCTAAACGAAACAGATCTTTTAACCACCTGAAAAATATAAAAAAATTTTAATTAAATCACAAAACAAATCTAGTTTAATTATTAATTTATTACAGTTTTTTTTTTTTTTTAGTTTTCACATATCAATTAATATCAATAATTCATTATATATACGAATACGATAAATAATAAGTAAATAAAAATCAAATATATAGGCGCATCCCATTTATTATGATATTAAATTACGGTCATTATTATTTTATCTTTATATAATGATACGGCTGAAAAACACTTGGTGTCTGTTTTGTAACTGATATAACACATATTTTTTTTTTATATAATTTCACATTTTAATTCTATTATAATTAAAAATTACAAATATTTATATATGGAAACCAGAGAGTTAACGAATTAAAAATATAAATTATAAGAATTTCAACATACGATATGATATATCGTTTTGCACGTTTAGTTGGAAGTTCTTTAAATGGTTCGTGATACCTTTTTTTAACATATGTTTTTTTTGAATACATCGAAATGCAATATTTTATATTTTTTTTTATATTCTATATTTTTTTTGTTCGTTACTACGGCAGAATGGGTTTAACGCCCGTAAAACCTCGGAATTCTATTGCCGTGAGCCCGTAACGAAATCACTTAATCAGGTGATGAACCTGCTTAGATGCATTGAATACACTTAAGTGATTTTGTTTGGGTGGTAAATCTATTATATGGATGTGGATTAATTTATGAAATTTTGAAAATAAAGCAAACATATGAGCCCGTCGATAATCAAAAGTAGGGGGAAATACTAGTTCGGGGAGACTATTCCATAATATATTGCTGTTCTGTTTGGGAAAAATGAATTTCCAAATCTGTTTGTTCGCAGAAAACTAATATAGATGCAGAATATGAATAAGCCTAATTGTGAATTTCTCGAATTATAAGAGAAGTTAATTGGCTCAGGAATTAGCTTTAAAATTTCATTAGAGCATTCATGGTAATAATAATACCTATAAAATGTGCACAATGAAGCTACTGCGATCGTCTATGATCCAAAATGATTCAATGGAATTTGTTATTGTTTCATTTCTGATCAGCGAAATAGCGCGTGTTTTTGGATCCTGTCACTAAACTGCGCAGGGTAGTAATTGGTGCACCGCAGCCCATATGTAGGAATTGTTCTCTAATTGTATTCCAAATGTCATAAACCACATAAATATTCAATCGTTTTAAAAACATTTATGGTATAATTAATATAATAACAAATATTTGTGACAACTTTTATATACATATAGTATAAATAGAATCAGATAAAACACAATGTTTAATTATTTATATAAATTGAAATGTTCATAACCATTTTCATTTAAATCAATTAATTTTAATTTATTATTATGATTAATATAATAAATTAAATATTCATTTAACATATATAGTTATATAGCGAAGTAATCCGATAATATATCATATACAATATGTTGTATTGTAACGTGCGCGTGTGTTTTATTATAAATGAATATACATTTTTTCATTTATAATATGTGGATTTAATTATCATTTTAAAATATAATAGTATATCATTGATGTATAGTATATTTATACAAAGATCCATATTTGATATTATTTTCACTACCGTATCGTATCGTTTCTAATACTAAATTGGGTGTTCTATATACGACCATCAGATGAATATATCACCGTCAGTCAAAAATGTAGATTTTTTTATTGTCAGCATGACCTCATCTTTCAAACGGAAAAGTTGGTTAACCATCCGACTAAAACTCCTAAACTAATAAATATATTTCAATCAATATACGATTTCTCCTAATTTAATTAACATTCCTTGATAACAAAATTAAAGATTTATACTAGATCATGATATTTTAAATTGTGTATTATTAAAATCATTAATTGCGTTTACAGTTCTATATATAGTTCCATAGTTTACCTCTATTAACCTATGTATCATAAGTAGCTGGACAAAATTCAAACGCGGCGGCAAAACATGGGCAAACATGCTTCAATCTTTACAAATTTTTTTTTGTGATTCCTCTCAGTATCCATCCAACAATCATATTAAATCAGTATTACATTTGAAATCAAGATGAAAGTATGTGAACAAAATCATCTGCCATCATGCGGATTTAAATTGTTTGGACAAGAAGATAAAATGAACGTTTTGCGACATTTTCTGAATGAAGGGTATACTCGTGGTTATATATTATATATTCGATGATTAAATATTATATCACATTATCGGGAATGATACTATTATTAGCGCTGTAGTATCCTTGATTTGCAATATCGGTACTATTTGAAAACCTAAAAATTTTTTCATCATCCATAATGATGACTGTTTCGCCTTACAAAAAATTTTAACGCAATAATCTACATTTCCCAGGAATTTCTATTAATTGTTTGTCAGCGTATACCTGGGTTTACAATCCTTTTGTATCATTTTAAGTTCATTTTCTTCAAATTCCGACTAATGGTAACTTTTGAAAAGTTGAATTATCTGGCTAATTTGCGTGTACTCCCACCGCGATTGTGTTTTCAGCTTTCTTTTCTTTAATAAATTCAATTTTGTGGTGTTCAATATTGGCTTTCTTCACGATTTTTTTTAAATTTTTAGGTTCAATGTTCTTCTTATTGCTGGAAATCATCGAATATATTGTACTATAGGACTATTTACTTCATTCAGAAACTGTCGCAAAACGTATTTTTTATCTTCTTGTCCATAAGCAATTTAAATTCGCGTGATCGCTAATGATTTTGTTCACATACTTTCATTTTGATTTCAACAAATGTAATACTGATTGAATATGATTGTTGAATACTGAGAGGATTTACAAAAAAAAAAATTTGTAAAGATTGAAGCATATGTTTGCCCATGTTTTGCCGCCGCGTTTGAATTTTGTCCAGCTACTTATGATACATACGTTATATAAATATATATAATTCGATATTCGAATATAGTTTCAATCGTGTTATGAAATATCTCGACAGACATACCCCATTCGAACAACAATAAATAAATTGATTATAATAATAAAAAAAAAAAAGAATTAAAATTAAATTAAAAACAATTTTTTTAATACTCACCAAAATGTACATTTTGATAAAAAATTTGCTTTATATAAAGGAATTTCTTGTTTTAGTATTTTTTTGTCAGTTCGATTCATTATTAAATTTTTTTAATTTTTTTTTTGTTCTTTCACTAAATAATAATTTGATGATAATTATTATATATTTATTATATACTTTTAGTAAAAATGTGTTCACTATTATCACAATTATATGTGTATATATATTTAAGAATAATTTACATCAATATCACTGTATATTTAAAATTTTTAAACTTATAACAAATGAATCTCCAAAAATTAATTACATATTATATATTAAAATTATAATTAATTTTATTTAATCAATTGAATATCTCACAAATATATTATATTATTGTATATATAGCAGCTGCCACTCTGCCACCTTGAATTTGATGATAGCAACTAAATAACGATAGCAAATAATAAATAAAAAATACTTTTTTTTTGAACTGTAATATACGTTGTGATGAATGGGGGGAATCTCGCACCCACCAAAATGTCTATGTGCGAGATTCCCCAACCCTGTCAGTGAAAGGTAATCTCGCACAAGTGCGAATTTACCCCACTATAGGGTAATTTCGCACCAGTGCGAAATTACTCACAATGGGGGGTATAAAGTGTAATCTCGCACAAATTTAAATATTTTAAGTGCGAGAAGCTAATACCTTATTATCTTATTATGGGTTTCGGTTTGATTTTAGATGAGCGAGTACTATTATTAGTGTGCGAGTTGGAATTTAGGTGTGCGAGTTTGAATTTAGGTGTGCGAGTATGATTTTAAGTGTGCGAGTTTGAATTTAGGTGTGCGAGTATGATTTTTTTGTGTGCGAGTAGTAGGATAAGACCGTGCGAGTATGATTTTAAGTGTGCGAGTTTGAATTTAGGTGTGCGAGTTTGAATTTAAGTGTGCGAGTAGTAGGATAAGACCATGCGAGTATGATTTTAAGTGTGCGAGTTTGAATTTAGATGTGCGAGTATAATATTTTGTGTGCGAGTAGTAGAATATGACCGTGCGAGTATGATTTTAAGTGTGCGAGTTTGAATTTAGGTGTGCGAGTATAATATGTTGTGTGCGAGTAGTAGGAAATGACCGTGCGAGTATGATTTTAAGTGTGCGAGTTTGAATTTAGGTGTGCGAGTATGATTTTTTTGTGTGCGAGTAGTAGGATAAGACCGTGCGAGTATGATTTTAAGTGTGCGAGTTTGAATTTAGGTGTGCGAGTATAATATTTTGTGTGCGAGCAGTAGGAAATGACAGTGCGAGTATGATTTTAAGTGTGCGAGTTTGAATTTAGGTGTGCGAGTTTGAATTTAGGTGTGCGAGTTTGAATTTAGGTGTGCGAGTATAATATTTTGTGTGCGAGTAGTAGGATAAGAGAGTGCGAGTATGATTTTAAGTGTACGAGTTTGAATTTAGGTGTGCGAGTTTGAATTTAGGTGTGCGAGTAGTAGGAAAAAACCGTGCGAGTTTGAATTTAGGTGTGCGAGTATAATATTTTGTGTGCGAGTAGTAGGATAAGACCGTGCGAGTATGATTTTAAGTGTGCGAGTTTGAATTTAGGTGTGCGAGTTTGAATTTAGGTGTGCGAGTATAATATTTTGTGTGCGAGTAGTAGGATAAGAGAGTGCGAGTATGATTTTAAGTGTGCGAGTTTGAATTTAGGTGTGCGAGTATAATATTTTGTGTGCGAGTAGTAGGATAAGAGAGTGCGAGTATGATTTTAAGTGTGCGAGTTTGAATTTAGGTGTGCGAGTTTGAATTTAGGTGTGCGAGTATAATATTTTGTGTGCGAGTAGTAGGATAAGAGAGTGCGAGTATGATTTTAAGTGTGCGAGTTTGAATTTAGGTGTGCGAGTATAATATTTTGTGTGCGAGTAGTAGGATAAGACCGTGCGAGTATGATTTTAAGTGTGCGAGTTTGAATTTAGGTGTGCGAGTATAATATTTTGTGTGCGAGTAGTAGGATAAGACCGTGCGAGTATGATTTTAAGTGTGCGAGTTTGAATTTAGGTGTGCGAGTATAATATTTTGTGTGCGAGTAGTAGGATAAGACCGTGCGAGTATGATTTTAAGTGTGCGAGTTTGAATTTAGGTGTGCGAGTTTGAGTTTAGGTGTGCGAGTTTGAATTTTGTGTGCGAGTAGTAGGAAATGACCGTGCGAGTATGATTTTAAGTGTGCGAGTTTGAATTTAGGTGTGCGAGTATAATATTTTGTGTGCGAGTAGTAGGATAAGAGAGTGCGAGTATGATTTTAAGTGTAGGAGTTTGAATTTAGGTGTGCGAGTTTGAATTTAGGTGTGCGAGTATAATATTTTGTGTGCGAGTAGTAGGATAAGAGAGTGCGAGTATGATTTTAAGTGTGCGAGTTTGAATTTAGGTGTGCGAGTTTGAATTTAGGTGTGCGAGTATAATATTTTGTGTGCGAGTAGTAGGATAAGAGAGTGCGAGTATGATTTTAAGTGTGCGAGTTTGAATTTAGGTGTGCGAGTTTGAATTTAGGTGTGCGAGTAGTAGGATAAGACCGTGCGAGTATGATTTTAAGTGTGCGAGTTTGAATTTAGGTGTGCGAGTTTAATATTTTGTGTGCGAGTAGTAGGATAAGACCGTGCGAGTATGACTTTAAGTGTGCGAGTTTGAATTTAGGTGTGCGAGTTTGAATTTAGGTGTGCGAGTATAATATTTTGTGTGCGAGTAGTAGGATAAGAGAGTGCGAGTATGATTTTAAGTGTGCGAGTTTGAATTTAGGTGTGCGAGTATAATATTTTGTGTGCGAGTAGTAGGAAATGACAGTGCGAATATGATTTTAAGTGTGCGAGTTTGAATTTAGGTGTGCGAGTAGTAGGATAAGCCCGTGCGAGTATGATTTTAAGTGTGCGAGTTTGAATTTAGGTGTGCGAGTTTGAATTTAGGTGTGCGAGTATAATATTTTGTGTGCGAGTAGTAGGATAAGAGAGTGCGAGTATGATTTTAAGTGTGCGAGTTTGAATTTAGGTGTGCGAGTATAATATTTTGTGTGCGAGTAGTAGGAAATGACAGTGCGAATATGATTTTAAGTGTGCGAGTTTGAATTTAGGTGTGCGAGTAGTAGGATAAGCCCGTGCGAGTATGATTTTAAGTGTGCGAGTTTGAATTTAGGTGTGCGAGTTTGAATTTAGGTGTGCGAGTAGTAGGATAAGACCGTGCGAGTATGATTTTAAGTGTGCGAGTTTGAATTTAGGTGTGCGAGTTTAATATTTTGTGTGCGAGTAGTAGGATAAGACCGTGCGAGTATGACTTTAAGTGTGCGAGTTTGAATTTAGGTGTGCGAGTTTGAATTTAGGTGTGCGAGTATAATATTTTGTGTGCGAGTAGTAGGATAAGAGAGTGCGAGTATGATTTTAAGTGTGCGAGTTTGAATATAGGTGTGCGAATATAATATTTTGTGTGCGAGTAGTAGGAAATGACAGTGCGAGTATGATTTTAAGTGTGCGAGTTTGAATTTAGGTGTGCGAGTAGTAGGATGAGACCGTGCGAGTATGATTTTGAGTGTGCGAGTCTGAATTTAGGTGTGCGAGTATAATATTTTGTGTGCGAGTATAATATTTTTGTGTGCGAGTAGTAGGAAATGACAGTGCGAGTATGATTTTTAAGTGTGCGAGTTTGAATTTAGGTGTGCGAGTAGTAGGATAAGACC